>MU224334.1:5143179-5177718 GCA_018584345.1 Thuja plicata
CACCATAAAATATATTCTTCTCCCCTGCCGTCTCCCTACTGTCGGCCAAAAGAAGCCCCCTTTAACGAATGTTTGTTTGCATATTTTAAACTCTCCCAATCCTCGATGATCATTTTCAGTTATAATAACTCATTCTTAATACCTTACGAAGTTTTATAGAATAACTTCATAACCCTTTTCATATGGGCCTTATCATATGACCCTTTTAATAGAAAGTACCTATAGGTGTTTGACACATAACAATGCCTCATGTTGACAACACCGGTTATAGTTAGTTATAATTGGGTTACATGTGCCTTGTCTCGCTCTTATCCTTGAATTATGTAGTGCGGGTCAATTGACACATGTCTTACTTTTTATCCACATCTAGCCGCTTTCATTTTCCCTTCACCATCAAATTCCATCCAAGCTCTACCCATACTTCCACATATTAGATCCAATCAACACTGTATCATTTCTTCATGATGAGTGAGCTCCGCCAAAAACTCATCTCTTTACACATCGACATTATGTCAAATAGATGGCATAGGCTCTTGGATTTATCACTACTGCGGTAAAAGAAGACACCGCATCGATTTCTTTTGTGCTCGGTTTTGACAAGTACCAACTCCGAGTATCACGAGGCGCCCGCTTTGAGTTCAACATGAGTTTTATGTTTTCATCTCTTATTACTACTAATGTTGAGCCTCTATCTTCAATGTCTCCACCCGATTCTTCAAACTGACAAGTCATTTATATGAACGACATTAAGCGTTCTCAATCCCATGCCACGTAAGAAAATGGACTGATGTTGGAGTAGGGTAGGGGATCACAACTTCACCACCATAAGCATTTTGGAAGTAATTTGATTTGAAATACCTCCTCTTTAAGAAATCGATGGCTCTCACCAGGAAGCCTTTATCAACAGGCATGAAGCTCTCCATTATTGGATTGGGCGTGTGTTATGGAGGATACAA
This sequence comes from Thuja plicata, assembly GCA_018584345.1. Taxonomy (NCBI): domain Eukaryota; kingdom Viridiplantae; phylum Streptophyta; class Pinopsida; order Cupressales; family Cupressaceae; genus Thuja; species Thuja plicata. Next base: position 5,144,136 of record MU224334.1, read on the forward strand.
GACTGGCGGGCATTTTGTCAAATAGATGACAGTCATCCTCTCATGCTTCTTTTGTTGGTCTCGGACATTATGTGCCCTTGGCACTTCACGGGATCCCTGTTGACGCTTTGAGTGTCTTCTTTTCGTTGGTGCTTTCCATGTTGTTTTCCGAGTATCATCGACAGCCTGCTATACTAGCATATAGTTCCCGATGGCAACGAGATCTAATTGTGTTGCAACTTGGAGACACTTAGAATATTGACTTCTTGGCTGCGGAATGCGCTTCAATACCGAGTCCTCAACTCTTATCGATTTTTCATATAACGATGAAGGCATTCCCCTTAATTTGGAAATGACTCAACATTTTCTTCTTTTTGCTATGCTCGTGCCAACAGAGGCTATGATCACTTTTTTCCATATTGTATAATCGGGCATGTGAAAGGTTCTTTCGGGTTCCTTTAGATGCTCCACATTTTGTCAAGCAGTTTGGTGTGCATTCATCATCGTAACCCAATTTTGAACGTTGTGATTCAAGACACTATTTACGTGCCATATACCAATAAAGCTGCGAGCTCTGTATTCTGGATGGAATAGCCTAATTGGAGGTGATGGCTTCGCCTCTTCATGGCGCCACCTACACAAACTTGATTTCGTCTAAGCATTCTTATTGTGCCGTGACATGGCTTTGAGTTTATCAATGCAATCAAGCATCTTATATAATGTAATTCTGGTTTAACCTGATGACTACATGATCCTCAGCATTGGGGTCTTACATTTGAATTCGCACAGACCGCAATTCACCTTTTCTTTTACCAAAACTGTTGCGAGAATATAATTTAAGGCTCTGTGATTTTGTTCAAACATCCAGATTGGGCACTTTTATCATGTTGATTGGCTTCGCAAACATTGAAATATCTTAGCTTTCATGATCTTTGTGATCCATTGTAAGAATTGAAGCACAACATCAAGAAATGGAATGACCTCCCCGATGTACCTAAGCTTTAACATGAGTCAAATTTTGATGGGGATTGACAATGTTGCTGTGGTACCATGGACATTAGCTCATGGAGAACATTGAAACTCCATACATTGTGACACTATGTTAAAAAGACCACGATCATTCTTTGAGTTCGGCTGTGGAATTTCTCTATCAGGTTCCATTTTGATTAACCGTGCACCCTCAAATGTGTCCGTTTATAGTACACCATGTTGTGATCTCTCAATCGATGACAATCTTTACCTTAGTTATGCAACATGGATTCAAGATTCACGGTTGCACAATGCTTCACCAAACAATTTGAATGCTTTCAACACACAGTTCTGAGCATAAATTAATAGAGCATGAGATCAGTTCATCACAGGGGTTGTCAATACTGCAAGTTGTCCATTAAAATGAGGATCTCAGCCAACAAAGACATTGGCTCTATATATGTGGATCAACATAAAATCTGAACCTCCAAACTGTGGTGCTTAAATATGCATATCAAAATCTGACTTTGAACCCAGCTTTGAACTCTACTTGAACTTTCTCAATTTGCAAGCTCGATTTTGAACTCGTAACTTGAACTTGCACGATGCCTTTTGAAATATTGAATCTTGAACTTTGAACTTGCGGTTCAAGATTCAAGATTTGACAATGCATAATGCATGAATGATCATAAAGGATAAGAAAATTTGGAGGAGTTTATCTGTAGGGCTCGAACTTAAAAGTTTAGAATTTGGGTGCTGAAAGCATGTTAACAACTAGCTTTGACTAGGGACATGGGTTGTAAGGGACATAGAGAATCCAAAAATCTCTGGTATAAGACCAGTGTCTAGCCATTGGGGAAAACAGAGTCAAAGCACATAAAATAGGAAGCTGCTAGCACACGGGGCGGAGAGGGAACAAGACGACTACCAAAATAAAACCTGTAAACTAAACAATCCGGAAACAAGCCAAAACACCTAAACTAATCAACACAACCAAAAGCTCAGGGAGCAACAAGCTATTTACAAGTATATACAGGTGAGAAGAACTCACCATAAAATCAAAGCCGAGGAAAACTTACACGAAACCATTCACCGGTTGTGAGAAGAAAGACCCTTTCTGGAACAATAGATCTTATCGGTATGGCACATCCCAACACCACCTCCAGTTGGCAAACTCTCCATTTTGGTAACTCAAATTGATCATGCATGTGATTTCTCTTTAACCAATCACCACACCCGAAGAGCCACATCTCATCATAGAATTCTGAGTTTTCTTGGGCCTTTGGTGGAGAACTTTCAAGCCTCTTTCCAACAGTTAATTGAAACAAAGCTTGTTTAAACATTTTCAAAGAAGAGATTACATAATTTTTAAAACACACACTTTGGGTAAGAGGGTCCTCATGATTGACAAACTTCTCAAAATAAAAGTGAGCATCCTTAAACATGGAATCAACCTTGACGGGGATAAATTCATCATCACTTGCAGCTACTAGATTTGGAAATCCTTGATCGAAAATAGAGAAATAAGGACTTATACCTGGAGCTTTCGAAGAAGAAACTCCTTTGTTGGATGGGAAGGGTGAGAGAGCAACTTCCCCAACATCCAGTAATGTTCTTGCTGAGATATCCAATGGTTTCTGGGGCTGCATTATCTTGGAGACTTGGCATTCTCCCTGCCTGCTCCTTGTCTCAACATTCTCCATCGCAAGAGGGAAGAAACTATCCACCTCACGTGAAGGCGGTTCCTGTGTATGGAAAAGAGGGTTGTCTCTAATAGTGACACCTTCATGTCCCGTTGGTAGGTATAACAGGTTAAGCTCACTCCAAGTCACCTTATCTTCTAGCATTTCAAATTCTGTCTCAGTCTCACTTGTTGATCTATCAATTAGCTTGAGAATGCCCCCTTCACTAGGGCATGTGAGAGGTTCTCCCTTTCGAAGCTCACTGCTGTCATGAGTAAGCTTGTTTACTTCTGATTTATGAAGATTGTCCAATTGGGATCTAGTATTAGGTTGCAAATCAACATTTGAGTCTTTGAAGCACCCCATAGGAGTGTACAAGTCTTCTTGTTATGTTGATAGTTCCTTTCTTAGGGAAGAAGTAGATGATCCTTCTTTTCCCTCTAATTCCATGCATGGTGAAAAAGTATTAGGCTTCATGTTTCCAGCATGACATAATTCTTCTTCCTTTTGTTGGTGATCTAAAGACATGGATGGGCAAATCAATGGTGTCTCAAGATCCTCTTGACCAAAAATAGAGAAAACACAAACTACTGGTTCTATTGTTTGGTTGGCTGTAGTATGTGTCTTTTGCTTGAGACTTTTGAGGGCATGGTACTTCTCATGTACACGCTTCAATAGCAATGAGGAGTGATGGTCTTCAGAGGGGTAAATCTTATTTCTTTCAGCTTCACAAACACTCCTTTTTTAAAGGTAATCCATAGTTTTTGAAAGGCTTGATCTTGCACTTTATTGAAATCTCCAGCTGTAGGTTTTCTCTTGAATTGCTTCTGAGGTTGCACTTCTTTATTGCTCAAAACTGAAAATTTTTGGGAGCAAAAAGAATTTGGATCAATCACAACTCTCTCATCATCAACACGTAGTTCTTTCCTCAACTGTAATACCTTCTTGCCATGAGCTCGCAACAAGCTTTCTGCCTCTTCTAACTCTTTCAACTTGTGGAACCTAACACAAATACTCTTCCATAATAGTGCAGTTACATGATCATCTTCAATGCTTATATTCATTTCAATGAATCTTGAAATGCTACTCTTATAGTAGTCCCAGAAATCGTGCAACACCTATCTCAAGGATTTCTTCAATTGTGGGGTTTGGTCTTTTCCCCTCTTTCATACCTCTTGGATTTAGCATGATGTGAACAGAGTCGCCAATCCTGCATAAACAAGGATATTTTCAAAATGACTAAAGAAACGAATAAGGAACACTCTTTTCTTTGTTTCCCCAGTACAGTCGCCAAAATTCTGTTAGTAAACAAATTTGTCTTCTCGGAAACAACCTACAAATGACCCTCAAACGCCCAAAATAAGAAGACAAACTAAACTAATAGTTGGACGAGTTATCATTAGATTGATAACCCTCCTCTGAATTGCGAGGTACAACTCCCTCCTAGAAAGATTTACAGTGAATTGAGTAACAGATTATGTCTTTGACCAGAAGACAAAAAGGCTATGCTAACACTCACCCATCACTATGGGATAAATGCGATTATGAGATTTACAAACTGAATAAGGAGAGAGACCAAGAAATAGCCACAAGACCATTTATTAAACCTTTCACATAACAGAGAAAATGAAAAGAATTAAATATCTTATTCTGCAAAGTATGAGTATGTGAACCTACTGATTTACAGACGTATACGTATGACACGATAATACAAAATTGCATTTAAAATAGGAAGAAATGGCCACATGACCAATTTCAACCCAAGAAATAAATATTCAAACCTTAGGATCTGATATATATTGATTCCTCTTTATTTCAGACACAACAAAATGACCTTAGGATCATTTTATCTCTGTTCTTACAATCGACATGCAAGAAAAATAAAACAAAATAAATTCTTTTCCCTCTCTGTTACAATCCGCACCATAAAATATATTCTTCTCCCCTGCCGTCTCCCTACTGTCGGCCAAAAGAAGCCCCCTTTAACGAATGTTTGTTTGCATATTTTAAACTCTCCCAATCCTCGATGATCATTTTCAGTTATAATAACTCATTCTTAATACCTTACGAAGTTTTATAGAATAACTTCATAACCCTTTTCATATGGGCCTTATCATATGACCCTTTTAATAGAAAGTACCTATAGGTGTTTGACACATAACAATGCCTCATGTTGACAACACCGGTTATAGTTAGTTATAATTGGGTTACATGTGCCTTGTCTCGCTCTTATCCTTGAATTATGTAGTGCGGGTCAATTGACACATGTCTTACTTTTTATCCACATCTAGCCGCTTTCATTTTCCCTTCACCATCAAATTCCATCCAAGCTCTACCCATACTTCCACATATTAGATCCAATCAACACTGTATCATTTCTTCATGATGAGTGAGCTCCGCCAAAAACTCATCTCTTTACACATCGACATTATGTCAAATAGATGGCATAGGCTCTTGGATTTATCACTACTGCGGTAAAAGAAGACACCGCATCGATTTCTTTTGTGCTCGGTTTTGACAAGTACCAACTCCGAGTATCACGAGGCGCCCGCTTTGAGTTCAACATGAGTTTTATGTTTTCATCTCTTATTACTACTAATGTTGAGCCTCTATCTTCAATGTCTCCACCCGATTCTTCAAACTGACAAGTCATTTATATGAACGACATTAAGCGTTCTCAATCCCATGCCACGTAAGAAAATGGACTGATGTTGGAGTAGGGTAGGGGATCACAACTTCACCACCATAAGCATTTTGGAAGTAATTTGATTTGAAATACCTCCTCTTTAAGAAATCGATGGCTCTCACCAGGAAGCCTTTATCAACAGGCATGAAGCTCTCCATTATTGGATTGGGCGTGTGTTATGGAGGATACAAGACTGGCGGGCATTTTGTCAAATAGATGACAGTCATCCTCTCATGCTTCTTTTGTTGGTCTCGGACATTATGTGCCCTTGGCACTTCACGGGATCCCTGTTGACGCTTTGAGTGTCTTCTTTTCGTTGGTGCTTTCCATGTTGTTTTCCGAGTATCATCGACAGCCTGCTATACTAGCATATAGTTCCCGATGGCAACGAGATCTAATTGTGTTGCAACTTGGAGACACTTAGAATATTGACTTCTTGGCTGCGGAATGCGCTTCAATACCGAGTCCTCAACTCTTATCGATTTTTCATATAACGATGAAGGCATTCCCCTTAATTTGGAAATGACTCAACATTTTCTTCTTTTTGCTATGCTCGTGCCAACAGAGGCTATGATCACTTTTTTCCATATTGTATAATCGGGCATGTGAAAGGTTCTTTCGGGTTCCTTTAGATGCTCCACATTTTGTCAAGCAGTTTGGTGTGCATTCATCATCGTAACCCAATTTTGAACGTTGTGATTCAAGACACTATTTACGTGCCATATACCAATAAAGCTTCAAGCTCTGTATCCTGGATGGAACAGCCTAACTGGAGGTGATGGCTTCACCTCTTCATGGCCCCACCTACACAAACCTGATTTCAACCAAGTATTCTTATTGCGCCGTGACATGGCTTTGAGTTTATCAATGCAATCAAACATCTTATATAATGTAATTCTGGTTGAACCCGATGACTACATGATCCTTAGCATTGGGGTCTTACATTTGAATTCGCACAGACCGCAATTCACCTTTTCTTTTACCAAAATTGTTGCGAGAATAGAATTTAAGGCTCTGTGATTTTGTTCAAACATCCAGATTGGACACTTTTATCATGTTGATTGGCTTCGCAAACATTGAAATATCTTATCCTTCATGATCTTTGAGATCTGTTGTAAGAATTGAAGCACATCATCAAGAAATATAATTACCTCGTCGATGTACCTTAAGCTTTAACACGAGTCAAATTTTGTTGGGGATTGACAATGTTGTTGTGGTACCATGGACATTAGCTCGTGGAGAACATTGAAACTCCATACATTGTGACACTATGTCAAAAAGACCACGATCATTCTCTGAGTTCGGCTGTGGAATTTCTCAATCAGGGTCCATATTGATTAACCGTGCCCCCTCAAATGTGTCCCTTTATAGTACACCATGTTGTGATCTCTCAATCGATGGCAATCTTTACCCTAGTTATGCAACATGGATCCAAGATTCACGGTTGCACAGTGCTTCACCAAACAATTTGAATGCTTTCAACGCACAATCCCGAGCATAAATTAATAGAGCATTAGACCAGTTCATCACAGGGGTTGTCAATACCGCAAGTTGTCCATTAAAATGAGGACCTCAGCCAACAAAGACATCGGCTCTGTATATATGGATGAACATAAAATATGAACTTGCAAACTGTTGTGCTTAAATCTGCATATCAAAATCTGACTTTGAACCCGACTTTGAACTTTCTAAATTTGCAAGCTCGATTTTGAACTCTGAACTTGAACTTGCACGATGCCTTTGAAATATTGAATCTTGAACTTTGAACTTGCGGTTCAAGATTCAAGATTTGACAATGCATAATGTATGATCATAAAGGATAAGAAAATTTGGAGGAGTTTATCTGTAGGGCTCAAACTTAAAAGTTTAGAATTTGGGTGCTAAAAACATGTTAACAGTACCATGTGTTGCTTTGTTGTTGTCTATCAAAATATTTAGTTTGAATAATTAAATCTAATCCTCACATAGCGTTTGATCTAGGGTTTCCTTATCCTATTCATAAGGATCTATCATTCATTGTAATCAATTTAGTGAAGTGATTCCAAGTTGTTGAGCAAATCTTTTTTTTTCTTTCTATTTGTGATAGGTTATTTGCTTTAAGGTGATTTTTGGGAGTTATGTTGAGCTCTCCATTAACTCCATGGTATCCAAGCACACCATATTTGTGTGTTCATGTTCAAAATTCGAGGGATCTATGCTTGAATAAAAATACTATATCTTGAAGCGAAATATACTTTTCCATTACATCGAGATTGTGTAAAAACCAAAGGATTGATTGTTAATTCACCAAAATCTAAGCATTTGACATTCTACACCTATATAAAAATTAATAGACATGAATTTGTACTGGACTATATATGATACACTTTTGTACTCGATCGTTGCAAGAAAGACAAATAATTGTGAGCTTGTGCAAATTTTTAGTGACCTTGAGTAATATTTTGGCATTTTATCTTTGTTGACGATAATTTTTTTGCCACCTCATGCAATTTCGTACGTTTATGACATCATTGAGTGTTCATTGACACTATTTTATGACTTCGAGAGATTTCAAACGAGTATTCCTCTGCCCATTAGTGTCTGATCATCACTTAATTATTGTCCACTTGCCACCATGTCACCATCATGTTATACAAGCCAAATAATTGAGAGGGGGGTGAATCAGTTATTTATAAACACTTTCTTAAAACTTTTACAAAACAAGTAAGCACTTAAACCATTCTGAAAATTATAACAGATACAAACATGAAAGCACAAAACCATCAATACAATGAACACCAAAATTTACGTGGAAACCCAAATTGGGAAAAACCATAGAGAAGCTATTTCTCATGAAATGAACACTGGTTAAAGTGACATCGGTTAAGGAGATTTTTACAAGGGCTCACTGCGGCTTGGCTCACTGTCGATCGGGCCAAGTACCTTTATACAAAAGATGTATTACAAAATGTTTTACTCATAAAATGTGAATCCATAGAATTGCATCTGTCTATGCATATGACAGTTCTAGTTGTAAGCACAATAATCATCGACAACAAAGATCTGATACAGATCCTCTGCCTTCATCTACCAAACCTTTGTATCACAGTATGTAAGACCTTTATGTATTCAATAATTCCTTAACTTTCTTTTGCTTACACACCCCTGTCAAATATACGCCGAAACAAGCTTGCACTATAGAGCCTTCACATCTCTATTTTGCTTACCATTCACCCAAGCATCGATGCACGCATCCATCATACCTCAGATTCAAAAAGATGTCTCACGTTACCACAAGACCTAAAGATAGGTCACCCTTAAAATACCTACATTGGGAACACCACAATCAGGACCATGTCTGGAATAAAAAAACTTCTGAACCATCCGATAGATGAAACATAGATGACACTTGTCCAACACGCGATATGACCACTATACAAAAACTTCTGATGAACTGCAAGAATGTCTAGGTAGCAGGAACACTTGAAAGAACTCTGTAAGCACAACTGTCAACATGTACCAACGAAAATTGCAACCACCAAAACATGTTGATGTACCAGAAAGATGTAATTCATTAGTAGAACCAAGTACACCCAACATCATACACCAAAATTGTGTGTATAAAATTTGTTCAAGGAAACATTGATGTCTGAGCAACAACCACAAACATCCAACCGATACTGTCAACAACCAACTGATACTACCAAGTAATCGATATGGAGGTTTTGACTTCAATGACAATAATGCCATCAACATCTCAATATGTCTAACAATCTTCCCCTTTGACATTGATGACAAAACAACAAAAATACAAAAAGCTCTAAACAATCCAAAAACTCCCCTTGATCATTAGATACTTCATTAATATTTTTTATTTTTCTCTTTCTCTCCCCCATTTTGGCACAATGGCAAAGGGCCAAAAACTAGAACTTGGAAAATTTAAACAAATACAACAGTTTGCATAGTAAAAATCTTCTTTGTACCTTTCTTTAATGATCAAAAGCTTCTTCTTCCACTTGGCAACAACACCCATCTGAGCGTATAGACTATCCTGGTCGACCATATATTGAACTCACTGCATCAACTAGGATACCAGAAACATGCTCCAAATGAACCTCAACCAAATCCTTCACCAAACAAAATGTCTTCACCAGGTCTTCTCCCTGTCTTTACAACTGCAACAACTCAGCCTATAGCTGATCAACCTTTATTTTGTGTTTTCCTCCCTCCTTGAAAGTAATCATGTCTTTCCTAATTTATTCAATGCTGACTCAATAGTTTCAATTCTGTCTCTTAAATTGTCATCAGCAGCAGGGCATTGAAGACAATATTCGTACAAATTTGAAATTTCCTTTAAGAAATATTTTGTCTCACTAATTAGTCTGGATAACGTTTGTCTAGCATTGGTACACTTATTCTCAATAGACTCCCTGAACTTTTTGCAATCAACTCCATTATGTAACAATGTATCCTCAATATTTCTAACTAACTCAACTGGTAGCACACCAAACAAACTAGAAACAATGATCTTCTTACTGATCAAGTGATCAGTCAACAATTCGTCAATCTCTCTACTGCTCACGGTAGAGCAACAAGAGTATAACTCGCCCACTCTATCGAACTCTCCATCTAACGTAGTTTGAATCACATCATATTCCACAAAGCCCAACTCTAACAGAGAAACTGCTTCCTTTTCCTCTGATTCCTTCTTATCCTCATGCTTTTCTTCATCTCTCTCTGAAATAGTAAAGATCTCTTTTCCTTTCTTACTGATTTTTCTCGTCTTAGTTTCTGGACAGGAACCATTGATAACATCCAATTCTTTTAGACCAGTGGAGGAATCCTCCACAACATGACTGATAGGCACATAAACAACCAAACCAAAACCAATATTCATTCTTAATGATGTAAAACATGTCTTTAAAACATTTTCTCTGTTTTCTAGAAACCATAGATATCTGCAAATTTGGTTATGGATAGGGATGTCAGTCCTCCATACTATGTTTTCTCTACCAGGTAGAGACCTCAGAAAATAAAACATCAAACACGCAACTAGAGATCCAAACCAAAATCCTTAACCCTCTTCTACTGACATCTTGACATTCTCAAGTAAAGTATCTAAGAACATCTTGCACAAATCAAACTGAACATTCTCCCTTACCATTTTATGAGCAATGCGAACTGCCACTGTCGAAGTGACACCATTTTGAAAATAAATTTTATAAGAAATGCAATAGGCAATATACCTCACCACTATATCTTCAAGGGTATTTATTAGAAGTGTGTTCTAATCAAAACTTCCTTGTAACTAATCAACTTCTTCCTTGGTAGGTTACCAATACTACACAATCCCGTGATGTCTTCAATTGCCTCTTTCGTCACCTCATAAAACTTATCCAACACTAGGTTTCCATCCTAAAACTGACCTAGCAAGAACATAATGAATTCCTTGTCGTCGAACCAGGGGAATTCTCACCATATATCCAAACCAAGATTCTCTGCATTTCATCTGCTAACAAACCAACCTCCAACTGTCTGATCCTTCCATGATCGAATTCTTCTAGCTCAACCTTCTTTAACTTCCTTGATAGGACCACACCAGTACCATGAACAACCAATTGAGACTCCATCTTCACAAATTTTTTTAGCCTTTCTCAAGCTTTGCTAAAAACTTTAAAAAATTCTTCTTGCAATAGTGCCAAATGATTTCAAATATTCACCTTTATAACCATGATCCATTTTAATTCCAATTCTCATCAAAACTTAATTGTCGCTGGCGCAACCCATTCGTATACATCACATCAATCATTCAAAAATAATCGTAGTCATTAATTTAATGTCCAACATACTAGAGACAGGTTAGTTGCAACCAATATCGTTGCAGAGAAGGGGAAGTGACTCCCCTAAGACAATGCGTTCGACTCAGTTGTCGGAAGAGCTAGTATCGGGATCCGGTACCACATGGCTCTCTTCACCAATAAATTCTTTCTTCTTCCATGTCATGTTAGTCTTCTGCGATTCACATGAAACTGTAGCATTATTTACCAAAGCACCACCAGATGTGCATGTGTTAGCATAATGAGCAATCTGATCAAATTTGAAATAGTTAACATTCCTTTGTTATGATTTCACTGTTTGAACTCTTGATCTGCACTGACTAGCCTTGTGACCATAATTGTGACATACATAGCAGTAGACACCTAAAATTGACCAGGTGTTCTCTTAATCAACCAAATATGCATTTTTCATCAAATTGCTCCTAATCTCATCAAATTGCATCAAAATGGATCAAAATCAAATCAAATGGACATTTATCAATCAAATTGGACAAAATCAAGTTAAATAAAAGGATTAATTAGTCATGACATCAAATAAACAAATATAAGCCTAAAAGGGACAACCAAAATTATATAATTGATTTTAATCAATTAATTGTATAGTTTAAATCAAAAATTAAATTGAACCTAATCATCCCTACATGGCTAATTTAATTAATTGATTGAATTAAATAATCATAATATCTTTCAACATGAATTTGAGCAACCAATGGGAATTGAGAACACAAAGCACATGGATCACTCCTAAATTTGAATCTCAATCACTCATTTTGAACTTTCAATCTCAATCACTCAAATTTGTCCCTTTGTCCAAACCTTTGAGACAACCATTTAAATTGTCCCCCCATTTGAAACATTTTGATAGCCTTTCACTCAACCATGGCTTAACTATGATCAATAAACTCCACCTCATACACTTGGGAAAATCCTATAAATAGAAGCCATTTTGAGAGCATTAAGGATTCTAGAAATTCGAATGCAAAATATCAAACCTCTTGTCATTTTCATAGCAATTTGAGCATTTTGAGAGATTATCATAGCATTTCTGCACCATGGAGATCATTTTGAGTGCATTTGGATACAATATTATCATGATTTGAGAGAATTGATCTTGATTTAGGCATTTATCTTCATCAAATTCTCGTTCTAGGACTGTCATTGATAGAGATTAAGGCTGAGAGTTTTATCAACATGCTTAGATAGAGAGCCATGAGATGTTTATTGATTTAATTGCAATTCTAAGCTTAAATTTCCATTATTTTTCTATAGAATTGTAGTTAAATAAACTAATTTCATGAAGGTGTATTATATTCACACACAATAGCAATTCCCATTAAAGATATTATTTATTCCACTTTTTTTTACCATATTAGAAACTTTTCCTCTGCATTGATTTACTTTATGACCAACCTTCTGATCTTTCCTCATCTTACATTCAACAACCTTATGACCAAATTTTTTGCATATGTAACAATAACCGTTAAAAGATAAGTACCTTTAAGCATTTAGTTGCCTTACCGGAGGCTTGCTTGTAGATGTATTCAGAAACTTGACTTTGTTTGCTTCTTCAAATTTTGCTTCAACTTCAACTTCCTTTTCCTTGCCTTTATCCTTCAGATTTGAATGCTCACTGGTAGAATCTAATCCTTCCTTATCCTTGTGACTCTTCTGAAGGGCTAATAACTAATCCAAAATAGTACCACTCTTGCAAACTTTAGCTTCTGATTCAGCTTCCTTAATTCCTAATCCAACATTTCATTTTCATATGAATTCATCTTGATGATGTCCTTGAGATTCTCTTCATATTTCTTCCATTCCTCTATGCTGAAGTTTTGTTCCTATTCAATTCTCTTCCAGCCTTTCATTTTTTGTTTTAACCCATTTTTGATAAATTCTTAGTGTTCTTACTTTCACTTAGTTGCTTTTCAAGATTTGCATCCTTTTCTTTTGATTCCTTCAATTCTAGACTAATTTCCATGTGTCTTGCTTTGAGCTTTTGGATTTGTTCCCTCAGCTTTGAAATACATGCATTTGCTTCCTTTAGGTTTTCTTTCAACTCCTCATTCTCTGATTTAGTGCACTCACTGCCAATCATCATGATCTACCAATTCTCATTAGAATATTATCCTCTTTCCATATGTTGAAACACCTTAGATCTCCCTCAAGCGGTTAAGCTATATTTGCAAGAGACCAAGCTCTAATAACAATTGTTGAATAGGTTGAATAACTGAGAGGGGGTGGGGTGGTGAATCAGTTATGCATAAACACATTCTTGGAACTTTTACTGAACCGGTAAGCACTTAAACCATTCAGAAACTTATAAAAGATATAAACATGAAAGCGCAAAACTATCAACACAATGAACACTAGAAATTACATGGAAACCCAAACTGTGAAAAACCACGGAGAAGCTAATTCTCATGAAATGAACACTGGTTATGGTGATTTTTACAAGGGCTCAATGTTGATTTGTTCATTATGGGTTGGCTCACTATCGATCGGTCTAACTACCCTTATACAAAAGATGTATTACAAACATGTTTTACCAACAAAAAGTGAACTGATAGAATTGCATTTGTTTGTGCATGAGATATTCCAGTTGTAAGCACAGTAATCACAGACAACAAAGATATGATATAGATCTTCTGCCAACATCTACCAAACCTCAGCAACATAGTATGTAAGACCTCTTTGTATCATCGTAATTCCTTAACTTTCTTCCACTTACACACTGCTGCCAGATATGCACCAAAACAGACTTGCACTATATAGCCTTCAAATCCCTGTTTCACATACCATTCACCCATGCACTATACCTCAGATACAAAAGGATGTCACACGTTGCCACAAGACCTAAAGATAGGTCACCCTTAAGATACATACGCTTCACATCACAATTACCGAAAGATAAGCAAATTCTGGGACCATCGAAACACCACCACCGGAATCATGTCTAGAACAACAAAACTTTCAAACCAATTGATAGGTGAAACTTAAATGACACCTATCCAGAACATGATATGACCACTATACAAAAAATTCTTATGAAATGCAAGAATGTCCAAGTAGCAAGAACATTTGGAAGAACTTTGTAAGTACAACAATCAACATGTACCAACAAAAACTACAACCACCAAAATATGTTGATGTACCAGATATATGTAATTCATTAGTACAACTAAGTACACCCGACATCATACACCAAAATTGTATGTACAAAATCTATTTTTTGAAACCTTGATGTCTGATCGACAACCATAAATATCCAACCAATACTGTCAACAACCAACTGATACCACCAAGTAACCGATATGGAGGTTTTGACAACAATGCCAACAACCTCTCAATGTGTCTAACACATCCTTGTCTCTATATCACCTCTTCATCGATTTGCTTGCACTTTCGCCCCTATAAATAGTTCAAGTAGTGATCAAGGGCCCAATTTTCTCTCGTGTTGTCATTTGGTTCACCACAAGGCTAACTAGGTGCTTATTGCTTAAGCCCTTATTTTGTTTCTAAGGCATACTAGAGACTTTTTTGACAAATTAGTTATAACTTGGACATACGACCTTTTATTTTTGCAAAGAATATATCATTGAAATGTTGGTTTTGGTTCTGATTTGGTTGTGCTATTAGATTTTTTAGATTTTGTTGTGGGTCCTTTGTATAGGCTTTTGAGTGTAGATCAAGCCATTTTTCATTTAGAGGCTCATAAATTTTAACTAAAACCTTAAAATTTCACAATTTTTTGTGATATCAGAAAGTTGGTTTAGTCCTTTATACAAATGCATGATGTTTTTCCTATAAATTTACCAGGTACATACTTTAATCATGAGTTTTGATTTTTTTGTTATTTTCTTGAAAAATGTGCTAGCAAGGTCAATGTTTTGGTGTAAGAGGTTATTTTTTGGCGTTATGAGGGTATTTATTGTTGTTTATTTTCAATTTATTTACTTTTGCAATCAAAACAACTAGATGCAACACAAATAACTCTCCTCACCATAACTAACATGAGTAGAAAAAATACTTGTGGAGATCCATTTTAAGAAACAAGGATTGAATTAGACAACCTTGGGTACAAAACTTAAACCAACCAGAACTACAAAGAATAGATAATGGTTTAACATGTGTGATGAATCTTTTGGGACATTATGCTTGTCTCTCTTGATCTTATTTTTATTTTTAAATCTTAGACCACATCTAATCAAATGTGGACTAAATTAGAGTAATCTGGGGAATGTAGAGTTGTAAATACAAATTAGATGCGGTTGCATACAATGGGACGTATGTTGAGACACTCTACGAGGTGAAATATGTAAATGTCAAATTTGGTTGAGCAAAAGGATTTGTGTTACTGAATTGTGACATAGTTCTTACATTTTGTCCACTAGGATTTGAATTTTAGGACAACCCTTGATAATTAGGATTTTGATTGGTAGGATACTAATTAGCAGGCACGCCTTGAGAGATGACATGTTGACGATTAGGATTATGATTTAAGGGTGCTCCTCGAGGGCCAATGTTGTGTATGTTAGAATTCTAATTTGAGGGTACACATTGGGACACAGTATGAGTTTGGATGCTTGTGTTGGTAGATTCCAAGGGAATTGATATGCTTGCGTGACTTAGCATTTTTGTCCTTGTGGTATTGAGGAATGACATTTATGTTTGTTTGCAACATGATTGAGGACACATTGGAACTTTGATTTGGATTAGTCGACATGGGGTTGGTATTGGTAGATAGTGTTGCATTAAAGAGTGGATTATTGTTTTGTGTCCCATAGGATTTGTGGAAGGTGTTACATCAATGACAATATGCGATGTGCTACTTGAAGGCATGCTTGTGGAAAATTGGGATGGTGACATTTGTGCAACCCTAGTCAAGTGTGTTTGGGCGTTTGTCCCATTTTCTACAATGGTGGTTGTATTAAAATCAGATGCTAATTTGGCTCCATTTTGATCAAGTAAATAGAAGTACCTATTAGGGTTTGTAGAGAATAGTGCGTTGATTATGACAAGGGTCCTAGGATCTTGTGATGCATTATCTATTTCTTCTTGACTATAATTAGCTTCGATATTTTCTATTATAATCTCAGTATCGGGAGGGGGCAAAGTAGTCAGCTTGAACTTGGGAATATTGAAGTCCATTATACTAGTGGGATTGAAATTTGGATCTTGTGTAGGGTCTATTTGATGTTTGTCCTTTTGGGAGCAAGTAAATGACATTTGGAAATACAAGGACGAGTCTAAACTATATTTACGGGATTTCTAAATTTTTGGAAAAGATAATGTGACTAGGATGACAAATGATTGAGGCTAATGCAAATGTTTGGACTATAATGATGATTTGGAAAGGTAACTTTTTGTGTGTGTGTTTTTTTGGAATTTATGGAAAATTGATTAAGAACATTGCAAATGATTGGGACTAAAATAAAAATTTGGGAAAGAAACTATTGTTTATGATTTTTTGGAAAATATGACAAATTAATCAAAGATAATGCAAGTAATTGGACTAAAATGATCATTGGGAAAAATGATTATTTTTTTGTGATTTTTACAAATTTTTAGGAAATTGGTTAAGGACAATGCAAGTTTATTAGATCGTAGCTCATTCTTAGCGAAGGGTTGATCTATTTAGCAATTTGCATTCTTAGAATGACATGTTATAAGATTGTAACTCATCCACAATGAAGGGTTGACTGATTCGGCAATTTGCAACCTTAGAAGGGCTTGTTATGAGATTGTAGCTCATTCTGAGCGAACGGTTGACCGATGTCACGATTTGCAACCTCAAAATGACTTGTTATGAGATTGTAGCTCATTCTAAGTGAATGGTTGACCGATTAAGCGATCTGCAATCTGAGAACATCTTGTTACGAGATTGTCAATCAACTTCAGCGAACGATTGATCGATTCGACAATCTGCAACCTCAGAATGACTTCTTATGAGATTGTAGCTCATTCTTAGCGAATGATTGAGTGATTTGGCGACCTACAACCTCAAAATGATTTTTTATGAGATTTTAGCTCATTCTTAGTGAAAGGTTGACCAATTTGACAATCTATAACATGAGAATGACTTGTTAAGAGATTGTAGCTCATTCTTAGATTATTGTTGATCGATTTGATGATCTGCAACCTCAGAATAGCTTGTTATGAGATTCTAGCTCATACTTAGTGAAGGGTTGACCGATTCAGCGATCTACAACTTTAGAGCAACTTGTAATAAGATTGTAGCTCATTCTCAACAAAGGGTTGAGCGATTCAGCAATATGCAACTTCAAAATAACTTGTTATAAGATTGTGGCTCATTCTCAGTAAAGGGTTGATCATTTCGGCGATCTGCAGCCTCCGAACATCTTATGAGATTGTAGCTCATTCTCAGCGTACGGTTGACCGATTCTGCAATCTGCAACCTCATAACAACTTGTTATGAGATTGTAGCTCATTCTCAACGAACAGTTGATCGATTGGATGATTGACAACCTCAGAACAAATTGTTATGATATTGTAGCTCATTCTTAGTGAACGGTTGGCCGATTTGACGATGTGCATCCTCATAACCCCTCATTAAGAGATTGAAGCTCATTTCCAGTGAACAATTGACCGATTTGGTGATCTACAACCTCAAAACGACTTATTACGAGATTATCGGTCAATTTTAGCAAACGGTTGACTGATTCAATTTCTGCGACCTCCGACCTCAGAATGATTTCTTATTAGATTACAGTTCATTCTCAACCAACAGTTGACTGATTTGTCGATCTGCAACCTTAGAATGTCTTCTTATGAGATTATAGCTCACTCTCAAAGAACGGTTGATCGATTCAGTGATTTGCAACCTCAAAATAACTTGTTATGAGATTCTAACTCATTCTCAGCGAAGGGTTGACCGATTTGGTGATCTGGAACCTCAGATCGAATTGTTATGAGATTGTAGCTCATTCTCAGTGAAGGGTTTATCAATTCGACGATTTGCAACCTAAGATTGCCTTGTGATTAGATAGTAGGTCATTATCAGCGAAGGGTTGACCGATTCGACAATCTGCAAACTTAGAATGACTTGTTATGAGATTATAGCTCATTCTCAGTGAACAATTGACGAATTTAGTGATCTGCTACCTCAGAATGACTTAATATGAGATTGTAGCTCATTGTCAGCAAACAATTGACCGATTTGGCGATTTGCAACTTTAGAATGACTTGTTATAAGATTAAAGCTCATTCTCAGCGAAAGGTTGACCAATTCAACGATGTGCAACCTTAGAACAACTTGTTACGAGATTGTAGTTCATTCTCAGCAAACAATTGACCGATTCAACAATCTGCAACCTCATAATGGCTTGTTACGAGATTATAACTCAGTCTCAGTGAACAGTTGCTTGATTCAGCAATCTGCAACCTACGAATGACTTGTTGTGAGATTGTAGCTACTTCTCAGCAAACAGTTGACCAATTCAGTGATCTACAACCTCTGAACGACTTGTTATGAGATTCTAACTCATTCTCAGTGAATGGTTAACCAATTCAGCAATCTGCAACCTTAGAATGACTTGTTATAAGATTGTAGCTCATTCTTAGCGAACAATTGATCTATTTGACGATTTGCAACATCAAAATTACTTGTTATGAGATTGTAGCTTATTCTCGATGAACAGTTGACCTAATTGGCGATCTGCAACCTTAGAATGACTTGTTATGAGATTATAGCTCATTCTCAGTGAACTATTGACTGATTCGGTGATCTCCAACCTCAGATGGACTTGTTATAAGATTGTAGTTCATTCTCAACGAAGGATTGACCAATTAAGCGATCTAGAAACTCAGAATGACTTGTTATGATAATGTAGCTCATTCACAACGATGGTTTGATCGATTAAAAATTTGAAACCTTAGAATGACTTGTTATGAGATTGTAACTTATTCTTAGTGAATTGTTGATCGATTCGACGATCTAGATCCTCAAAATGACTTTTTATGAGATTGTAGCTCATTCTCAACGAAGAATTGACTGATTCGGCGAACCATAACCTTAAAATGAGTTTTTATGAGATTGTAGCTCATTCTCACCAAAGGGTTCACCGATTCGACGATCCGCAACCTCAGAATGACTTGTTATGAGATTGTAGCTCATTCTTAGTGAAGGGTTGACTGATTAAGTGATCTGCAACCTTAGAACAACCTGTTATAAGATTGTAGCTTATTCTCAATGAACACTTTACCAATTCGGCGATCTGCAACCTCAGAATAACTTGTTATGAGACTGTAGCTCTTTCTTTGCGAACGATAGACCAATTCCTTAATTTGCAATCTCACAATGGGTTGTTATTAGATTTTAGGTCATTCTCAGCGAACAATTGACTGATACATCAATCTGGAACCTCAAAATGACTTGTTATGAGATGTAGCTCAATCTTAGAGAATGGTTGACCAATTCGGCGATTTGCAACGTCAAACTGACTTGTTATGAGATTGTAGCTCATTCTCAGCAAACGGTTGATCAATTTGGTGATCTGCAACCTTAGAACAACTTTTGTTATGAGATTGTAGCTCATTCTTAGTGAACGGTTGACCAATTCAATGATCTGGAACCCCAAAATGACTTGTTATGAGATTTTTTCTCATTCTAAGCAAAAGGTTGACCAATTCGACGATTGAAACCTCAAAACAACTTGTTATAAGATTATAGCTCATTCTCAACGGATGGTTGATCACTTCGTCCTTCTGGAACCTCAGAACAACTTGTTATGAGATTGCAGCTCATTCTTAAAAAAAGGTTGACCGATTCAATGATCTAGAACCTTAGAAGAACTTATTATGAGATTAGCTCATTTTCAATGAAGGATTGACCGATTAAGCGATCTAGAACCTCAATACAACTTGTTATGAGATTGTAGGTCATTCTAGATGAAAGTTTGCTTGATTTGGTGATCTGAAACCACAAAATAACTTGTTATGAGATTGTAGCTCATTCTTAGGGAATGACTGATCAAAATGGCTTGTTATAAGATTGTAGCTCATTCTCAGCGAAGGGATGAGTGATTCATTGAGCTGAAACCTTAGAGCATCTTGTTATCAGATTATAGCTCATTCTCAGCATATGGTTGATCAATTCATCGATCCACACTGTCAGAACGACTTGTTATAAGATTGTAGCTCATTCTCAGTGAAGGGTTCACTAATTTGGTGACCTACAACCTCATAGTGACTTGTTATGAGATTATAGCTCAATCTTAGCAAGTGGTTGACCAATTTAGTGATTTCCAATCTCAAAAGGGTTTGTTATGTGATTATAAATCATTCTAAGCGAACAATTGGCCTATTCGGCGATCTACAACCTCATAATGACTTAGTATTAGATTGTAGACCATTCTAAAGGAATGGTTGACCGATTCGACAATCTGCAACCTCAGAATGACTTGTTATGCGATTGTAGCTCATTCTCAGCAAACGGTTGATCAATTCAGCCACACTCAATCTAAAAATGACTTTTTACGAGATTATAGCTTATTCTGAACGAAAGGTGGACCAATTTAGCAATCTGCTACCTAAGAATGACTTGTTACGAGATTGTAGCTCATTCTCAGTGAACAGTTGATCAATTTTGTGATCTGCAACCTCAGAATGACTTGTTATCATATTGTAGCTCATTTTGAGCGAATAGTTGACCGGTATAGCGATGTGCAACCTTAGAATGACTTGTTATGAGATTTTAGTTAATTCTTAGCGAACGGTTGACCGATTCAACAATCCGGAAACCTCATAACATTTTGTTATGAGATTATATCTCATTCTCTGTGAAGGGTTGACCGATTCAATGATCTTAAACCTTAGAACAACTTGATATGAAGTTTTAGCTCATTCTCAGTGAATGGTTGACCGATTTGGCGATTTAGAACCTTAGAATAGCTTGTATTGAGATTGTAGCTCATTCGTAGAAAAGAGTTGACCATTTCGGTGATCTAGAACAACAAAATGACCTATTATGAGATTTTAGCTCATTCTGAGTGAAGGGTTGACCAATTTGGCGATTTGGAACCTCAAAATGGCTTGTTATGAGATTGTAGCTTATTCTCAGTGAATGATTGACTGATTCGGCGATCTACAACCTTATAACAACCTGATATGAAATTGTAGCTCATTTTTAGTGAAGGGTTGACTAATTTGATGATTTGCAACCTCAGAATGACTTGTTATGGGATTATAGATCATTCTTAGAGAAGGGTTGACTGGTTCAATGATTTGCAACTTAAGAACGACTTGTTATGAGATTGTAGCTTGTTTTTTGCGAATGGTTGGTTGATTCGGTGATCTGCAACCTCAGAATGACTTGTTATGTGATTGTAGATTATTCTCAGCGTCGGGTTGAACAATGATCTACAACCTCATGACTTGTTATGGGATTGTAGCTCATTCACAATGAATGGTTGATTGATTCAACGATCCGCAACCTCAGAATGACTTATTATGAGATTGTAGCTCATTGTCAGTGAAAGATTGATATATTCGGCCATCTAGAACCTCACGACTTGTTATGAGATTGTAGCTCATTCTTAGAAAATGGTTGACTCATTCAACAATCTAGAAACTTAGAATGACTTTTTATAAGATTGTAGCTCATTCGCAGTGAAGGGATGACTGATTCGGCGATTTTAAATCTCAGAACGACTTGTTATGTGATTGTAGTTCATTCTCAGCAAAGGGTATACCAATTCAATGATCAACACTCTTAGAATCACTTGTTATGAGATTGTAGTTCATCCTCAATGAAGACTTCACCAATTTACCGATCTGCAACCTTAGAATGACTTGTTATGATATAGTACCTCATTTTCAAAAAAAAATGACCGATTCGAGAATGTGAAACCTAAAAACAACTTGTTATGAAGCTGTAGCTTTTTTTAAGCAAATGTTTGACCGATTGGGCGATCTAGAACCTTAGTACAAGTTGTTTTGAGATTGTAGTTGATTCTTAGCGAAGGTTTGGTCACTTGATAATTTGCAACCTTAAAATTACTTTTTATGAGATTGTAGCTTATTCTTATTGAAGGGTTGACTAATTCAGTGATCTCCAACCTTAGAATGACTTGTGAGATTGTATCTCATTCTTATGGAAGGGTCATCCTATTTGACAATTTTCCAGTGTTAAAATGACTTGTAATGAGATTGTAGTTCTCTCTCAGTGTACGATTGACTGATTCAATAATTTGCAACCTCAGAATGACTTTTTATGAGATTGTAGCTCATTCTCAGTGAGTGGTTGACCGATTCAGCAATGTGCAACCCTCAGAATGATTTCTTATGAGATTGTAGTTGATTCTTAGCGAACGGTTGACCGATTTAGCGATCTACAACCTCAGAACGACTTATAATGAGATTGTAGCTCATTCTCAACAAATGGTAGATGGATTCGACAATTTGCAACCTTAAAATGACCTTTTATATGATTGTAGCTCATTCTTAGCAAACAGTAGACCGATTCTACAATCTGCAACCTCATAACAACTTGTTATGAGATTGTGGGTCATTCTCAACAAAGAGTTGACAAATTTGGCGATTTGCAACCATATAACAACTTGTTATGAGATTTTAGCTCTTTCTCTGTCAAAGATTGAACTTCGACGATGTGCAATCTCAAAATGACTTGTTATGAGATTGTATTTCATTCTCAGTGAAAGATTGACCGATCCGGCGATCTGCAACATTAAAATGACTCAATATAAGACTATAGCTCATTATCAACAAACAATTGTCCAATTTAGTGATGTATAATATGAAAATGACTTTTTATTAGATTTTAGCTCATTCTCAGTAAACAATTGACTGATTTGTTGACGGGAAACTTCAGTACAAATTTTTATGAGATTGTAACTCATTCTCAACTAACAGTTGATCAATTCGGGGATCTGCAATCTCAAAACAGATTGTTATGAGATTGTAGCTCATTCTTAACGAACGATTGACCTGTTCGATGATGTGCAACTTTAGAACCACTTGTTATGAGATTGTAGCTCATTTGTAGTGAACGGTTGACCTATTTGGAAATTTGCAACCTCATAATAACTTACTGTGAGATTATAGCTCATTCTAAGTGAAGGGTTGATCGATTTAGCGATTTGCAACCTCAGTTTGACTCGTTATGAAATTGTAGCTCATTATAAGAAAACAGTTGACTGATTCGGTGATCTACAAACTAAAAATGACTTGTTATGAAATTGTAGCTCATTCTCAGCAAATAGTTGACTGATTCTTCGATCTATAACCTTAGAATGACTTGTTATGAGATTGTAGCTTATTCCTAGTGAACAGTTGATCGATTCGGAAATTTGCAAACTTTAAACTGATTGTTATGAGATTGTAGCTCATCCTTAGCCATGGGTTGATTGATTTGAATATCTGCAACCTTAGAACAACTTGTTATACTGTAGCTCATTCTAAGAGAAGTATTGACCGATTCAGTTATCCGCAACTTCATAATGATATTTTATAAGATTATAGCTCATTCACATCGAAGGGTTCATCGATTCGGCGATCTACAACCTTAGATAAACTTGTTATGAGATTGTTTCTCATTCTCAGCGAATGGTCAACCGATTTGATGATCTGCAGCCTCAGAATGACTTGTTATGAAATTGTAGCTTATTCTGAGCGAATAGTTGACCGATGCCGTGAACTGCAACTTCAAAATGCCTTATTATGAGATTGTACCTCATTCTAAGTGAATGGTTAACCGATTGAGTGATTTGCAATCTCAGAATGGATTGTTATGAGATTGTACCTCATTCTTAGTGAATTGTTGACTGATGTTGCGATATGCAACCTTAGAACGACTTGTTAAGTGATTGTTAGTCAATTTTAGTGAACGGTTGACCGATTCAATGATTTGCAAATTCAGAATGATTTCTTACGAGATTATAGTTCATTCTCAGTGAACGATTCAACGATCTGCAACCTCAAAATGGTTTGTTATGAGATTGTATCTCATTCTCAGTGATAGTTTGACCGATTCATTAATCTGCAAGATGAGAAAGGCTTGTTATGAGATAGTGGCTCATTCTTAGCTAAGGGTTGATCGAATTAGCGATCTGCAACCTCAGAACGAATTGTTTTGAAATTGTAGCTCATTCTCAGCGAAGGGTTGACCAATTTGACGATCTACAATTTTAAAACAACTTGTTAAATCATAGGTCATTCTCAGCGAAGGGTTGATGGATTTAGCGATTTGCAACTTTACAACAACTTGTTATGAGATTTGAGCTGTTTCATAGAGAATGATTGACCAATTCAACAATGTGCAACCTTAAAATGACTTGTTATGAGATTGTAGCTCATTCTCAGAGAAAAATTAACCAATTCGGCGATCTGCAACCTCAGAACAATTGGATATGAGATTGTAGCACATTCTTAGCAAATAGTTGTCCAATTTAGCGATCTGTAATTTTATAATGGTTTCTTATGAGATTTTAGCTCATTCTTAGTGAACGGTTAACCGATTTGGTGATTTGAAACCTCAAAAATAACTTTTTATGAGATTGTAACTCATTCACAACAAACAGTTAATAGATTCAGCAATCTGCAACTTTAGAAAGACTTGTTACGAGATTGTAACTCATTCTCAGTGAACGGTTGACTGATTTTGTGTTGTGCAACCTCATAACGATTTGTTATGAGATTGTAGCTCATTCTCAATGAATGGTTGACTAATTCGGTGATCTTGAACCTTAGAACGACTAAGTATTAAATTGTAGCTCATTTTCAGTGAGCAGTTGACCGATTCGACGATCTAGAACATCAAAATGACTTCATATGAGATTCTAGCTCATTCTCAACGAATGGTTGACTGATTCGGCAATCTTGAACCTCAGAATGACTTGCTATGAGATTATAGCTCATTCTTAGCAAAGGGCCGACCGATTAGGTGATCTACAACCTTATAATGACTTGTTATGAGATTGTAGCTCATTCTCAGTGAATGGTTGACCAATGCCATGATTTGCAACCTCAAAACAACTTGTTATGAGATTGTAGATCACTCTTAGTGAACAATTGAGAGATTTGGCGACCTGCAACCTCAGAATAGTTTGTTTTGAGATTGTAGCTCATTCTTAGCAAAGAGTTGACCGATTTGACAATCTGCAACATGAGAAAGACTTTTTATGAGATTGTAGCTCATTCTTAGCAAAGGGTTGACCGAGTCGGCGATATGCAAGCTCAGAATGACTTGTTATGTTATTATAACTCATTTGCAGCAAAAGGTTGAAAGATTTGACGATCTACAACCTTAGAATAACTTATTTTGAGACTGTAGCTCATTATTTGCGAAAGGTTAACTGATTCGGTGATCTGCAACCTTAGAATGACTTGTTATGAGATTGTAGCTTATTGTCAATGGAGGGTTTACCAATTTGGCGATCTGCAACCTCAGAACAAGTATGAGACTACGGCTCATTCTTAGTAAAGGGGTGACAGATTTAATGATCTGCATCCTCAAAATGGCTTGTTATGAGATTGTAGTTCATTCTCATTGAATAGTAGACCGATTCAGCGATCTACAATCTCAGAACAACTAGTTATGAGATTTTAATTCATTCTTAACAAACAGTTGACCGATTCGACGATCTACAACCTTAGAATGACATGTTAAGAGATTGAAGCTCATTCTCAGCAAATAGTTGACCGATTCAGGGATCTGGAACTTCAGAATGACTTGTTATGAGATTTTACCTCATTCTCAATCAATTTTTGACTGATTCAATGATTTGTAACGTCAGAATGACTTGTTTTGAGATTGTAGATATTTCTCAGTGAATGGTTGACAAATTTGATGATGTTGACCCTTAGAACGACTTGTTATGAGATTTTTGCTCATTCTCGATGATCTGCAACCTCATAATGACTTGTTATGAGATTGTAGTTCATTCTTAGGGAAGGGCTGGTCAATTTGGCGATCTGAAGCCTCATAACAACTTGTTATGAGATTTTAGCTCATTCTTAGTGAAGGGTTGACTTATGCAGTGATCTACAACCTTAGAATGACTTGTTATGAGATTGCAACTCATTGTCTGCGAATGGTTGACCGATTCGGCAATCTGCAACTTTAGAATGAGTTATGAGATTGTAGCTCATTCTTAGTGAACGATTGAATTATTTGATGATGTGCAACCTTAGAATGACTTATTACGAGATTTTAGCTCATTCTCAGCAAACTGTTGACCGATTCGACGATCTGCAACCTCTGAACAACTTGTTATGCCATTGTAACTCATTCTAAGTGAACAATTGGCGAACTCGATGATATGTAACCTCAGAATGACCTTTTATGTCATTTTAGCTCAATGTCAGTGAATAGTTGACCGATTTAGCGATCTGCAACCTCAGAAAGATTTGTTATGAGATTGTAGCTCATTCTTAGTGAATAATTGACTGATTCAGCTATCTGCAACCTCAGAACGACTTGTTATCATTTTGTAGCTCATTCTTAATGAACGATGGACTAATTCGGTGATCTACAACCTCAGAATGACTTGTTATAAGATTGTAGTAAATTCTCGATGAACGGTTGACTTATTTGGCAATTTACAACCTTAGAATGACTTGTTATGAGATTGTAGCTCATTCTGAGCAAATGATTGACAAATTCAGTGATTTGTAACATCATAACGATTTGTTATGATATTATATCTCATTCTCAGCAAATGATTGACCGATTCAGTGCTCTGGAACCTTACAAGGACTTGTAATGAGATTGTAGCTTATTTTCAGCGAATGGTTGACCGATTCGATGATCTCCAACCTTAAAACAACTTGTGACATTGTAGCTCATTCTCAGCGAAGGGTAGATCGGTTTAACAATCTACAACCTCAGAACTACATGCTATGAGATTGTAGCTTATTCTCAACAAACGGTAAACCAATTCTGTTATCTGCAACTTCAAAATTGCTTGATATGATATTGTAGTTGATTTTGAGCAAGCGATTGACCGATTCAGCGATGAGCAACCTTAGAACGACTTTTTATGAGATTGTAACTAATTTTGAACAAAGGGTTGATCGACTTGATGATTTGAAACCTCAGAATGACTTGTTTTGAGATTGTAACTAATTCTCAATGAAGAGTAGACCAATTTGGAGATCTTCAACCTCAGAATGACTTGTTATGAGATTGTAGCTCATTCTTAGAAAATGGTTGACTGATTTAGCGATCTGTAACTTCAAAACTACTTCTTATGTAATTGTAGCCCCTTCTCAGTGAATGGTTCACCGATTCGACGATCTCCTACCTCAAAATGGCTTGTTATGAGATTGTAATTCATTCTCGGTGAACAGTTGACCTATTCAGTGATCTGCAACCTCAGAATGAATTGTTATGAGATTGTAGCTCAGTCTCAGTGAATGGTTGACTAATTCGACAATCTACAACCTTAAAATAACTTGTTATTAGATTGTAACTCATTCACAACAAATGGTTGACCAATTTGGTGATGTGCAATCTCAGAATGACTTTTTACGAGAGTGTAGCTTGTTCTGAATGAACAGTTGATTGATTTGGCGATTTGCAACCTCAAAATGACTTGTTAAGAGATTGTAGCTCATTTTTAGTGAACCGTTGTCCGATTATGTGATTAACAACCTCAAAATTACTTGTTATGAGATTGGAGCTTATTCTAAGCAAACGGTTAACTGATTCAACGATGTCGAACCTCAGAATGACTTATTATGATATTATAGCTAATCCTCAGCAAACAGTTGACCGATTTGGCGATCTGGAACATCAAAACAACTTGTTATGAGATTATAGCTCATTCACAGCAAATGGTCGACCAAAGAGAAAATTGTTATGGGATTGTAGATCATTCTTAGTGAAGGGCCAACTGATTTGGCGACCTAAAACCTCAGAATCGCTTGTTAGAAGATTGTAGCTCATTCTCAACGAATAATTTTAGCTCATTCTAAATGAATGGTTGACTGATTAATGTATCTGCAACCTTAGAATGACTTGTTACAAGATTGTTGGTCAATTTCAGCGAACGGTTGACCAATTTGGCAATCTTGAACTTTAGAACAATATCTTACGAGATTGTAGCTCATTCTCAGTGAATGATTAAAGGATTCGGGGAAATGCAACCTCAGAATGACTTGTTATGAGATGGTAGCTTATTCTAAGAAAAGGGTTGACCAATTCAACAATTTGCCACATGAGAAAGGCTTGTTATGAGATTGTAGCTCATTCTCAATGAATGGTTGATCGATTCGGCGATCTGCAACCTCAAAATGACTTGTTATGGGATTGTAGCTCATTCTTAGCGAAGAGTTGATCGATTCGGCGATCTGCAACCTTAAAACAACTTGTTATGAGATTGTAGTTCATTCTCAACAAATGATTGACCGATTTGGCAATCTGCAACCTCAGAATGACTAATAATGAGATTGTAGCTCATTCTCACTGAACAATTGTCCAATTTCGTGATCTGTAATCTTAGAATGACTTGTTATGAGATTGTAGCTCATTCATAAGGAATGGTTGACTGGTTCGACGATTTGCAACCTTAGAGTGACTTGTTATGAGATTGTAGTTCATTCTCAGTAAGTGGTTGACTAATTCAGTGATCTACAATCTCAGAATTTGTTTAATGATATTGTAGCTCATTCTCAACGAAGGACTGATCGATTCGACAATCTGCAACCTCAGAAAAAATTGTAATGAGATTATAGCTCATTCACAGTGAATATTCAACTGATTTAGCGATCAACAACCTTAGAAAAACTTGTTAAGAGATTGTAGCTCATTCAGAGTGAAGGGTTGACCAATTTGGTGATCTGCACCCTTAGAGCAACTTGTTATGAGATTGTAGTTCATTCTCAGTGAAGGGTTTACCCATTCAACAATCTGCAACCTCAGAATGACTTGTTATGATGTTGTAGCTCATTCTTAGCAAAGGGTTGACCAATTTGGCAATTTGGAACCTCATAATGGCTTGTTATAAGATTGTAGCTCATTCTCAACAAATAGTTAACCAATTTGGTAATCTCATACTTATCAACGATTTGTTATGAGATTGTAGCTCATTCTTAGCGAACGATTGACCTTTTTGGCTATCCGCAACATCAGAACAATTTTTTATGAGATTATAGATCATTCTTAGCGAATAGTTGACCGGGTTGGTGATATTTAACATTACAACGACTTGTTATGAAATTGTAGGTCATTCTCAGCAAACGATTGATGGATATGATGATGTGCAATCTTAGAACGACTTGTTATGAGATTATAGATCATTCTTAGCGAACGGTTGACCGGTTTGCAATATGCAACCTTAGAATGACTTGTTATGAGATTGTAGCTCATTCTCAACAAACAATTGACCAATATGATGATATGCAATCTCAGAATGACTTGTTAGAATTTTGTAGCTAATTCTAAATGAACGGGTGACCGATTCGACGATTTGCAACCTAAGAATGACTTATTATGAGATGTTAGCTAATTCTCAGCGAATGGTCAAACAATTCAGTAATCTCAACCCTCAGAAGGAATTGCTATGAGATTGTAACTCATTCTTAGTGAAGGGTTAACCGATTCGACAATGTTAAAACTAAGAACAACTTCTAATGAAGTTTTATCTTATTGTCAGTGAATGGTTGACTGATTTGGTGATGTAGAACCTCAGAATGACTTGTTATGAGATTATAGCTCATTCTCACTAAAGCGTTGACTAATTTATTGATCTAGAATGTCAGAATGACTTGTTATGAGATTTTAGCTGATTCTCATCGAACGATTGACTGATTCAGCGATCTGATCCCTCAAAATGGTTTTATAGTAGATTGTACTTCTTTCTCAGCAAAGGGTTGACAAGTTTGACAATTTGGAACATTAGAATGACTTGTTATGAGATTGTAGCTCATTCTCAGTGAAGGGTTGATTGATTCGATGATCTGCAACCTCAGAACAAATTGTTATGAGATTGTAGCTCATTTTCATGGAAACATTGATCAATTCATCAATTTGCAACCTCAGAATGACTTGGTATGAGATTGTAGCTAATTCTCAACGAATAGTTGAATGATTCTGTGATCTGCAACCTCAGTATGACTCGTTATGAGATTTTAGCTCCTACTCAGCGAACAGTTGTTCAATTTAGCGATGTGCAACCTCATAATAAATTTTTATAAGATTTTAGTTCATTCTCTACAAACGGTTGATTGATTCGGCGATTTGCAACCTTAGAATGACTTGTTACGATATTTTAGCTCATTCTCAGTGAATGGTTGACCGATTCGATGATGTGCAACCTCAAAACATTTTATTATGAGATTGTAGCTCATTCTCAGTGAGCATTTAACTGATTCAATGATTTGCAATCTCAGAATGACTTGTTATGAGATTGCAGCTCATTTTCAGTTAAGAGTTGACCGATTTGGCGATCTGCAATCTCAAAATGACTTGTCATGAGATTGTAGCTCATTCTCAGCCAGCGGTTGACCAGTTCAGAAATCTACAACCTTAGAATAACTTATTATGAGATTGTAGCTCATTCTAAGAGAACAGCTGACCGATTTGGCAATCTGGAACTCAGAATGACTTTTTATAAGATTCTAGGTCATTCTCAGCAAAGGGTTGACCGATTCGACGATCTGCAACCTTAGAATGGCTTGTCGTGAGATTTTAGCTCTTTGTGAGCGAAGGATTGACAAATTTGACGATGTCAAACCTCAAAAGGGATTTTTATGAGGTTGTAGGTCAATCTTAGTGAATGGTTAAACAATTCGATGATCTACAACCTCAAAATGACTAGTTATGAGATTGTAGCTTGTTCTCAACAAACTATTGTCCAATTTAGCGATCTGCAACCTCAAAACAACTTTTTATAAGGTTGTAGCTCATTCTTAGGGAAATGTTGACTGATTTTATGATCTACAAGCTCAGAATGGATTATTCTGAAATTGTAGCTCATTCTCAGGCAATTTGATTATAGGTCATTCACAGCGAGGGATTAACCGATTTAGCAATATGTAGCCTGAAAACAAGTTATGAGATTGTAGCTCATTCTTTGCAAAAATTTGACTGATTCGTAGATCTGCAAACTTAAAATGACTTGTTATGAGATTGTAGCTCATTTCCAGTGAACAGTTGACCAATTCAACGATTTGCAATCTTAGAACATCTTGTTATGAGATTGTAGCTTATTGATAGCAAATAGTTGACTGATTTGGCGACGTGCAACCTTTGAACATTTTTTTATTAGATTGTAGTTCATTCTCAACAAACAATTGACTGATTCTACGATATGCAAGCTCAAAATGATTTGTTATGAGATTGTAGCTCACTCTTAGCTAATAGTTGATCGATTCGGCGATTTAGAACCTCAAAATGAATTGTTATGAGATTGTAACTAATTCTCAATGAAGGTTGACCGATTCAATGGTATGCAACCTTAGAACAACTTGTTATGACCAATTCAATGATCTGGAACCTAAGACTAGCTTATTATGAAATTGTACCTAATTCTCATCAAAGGGTTGACCGATTCAATGATATGAAAGATCAAAATGACTTGTTATGAGATTGTAGCTCATTCACAGTGAATGGTTGACTGATTAAGCGATCTAGAACCTTAGAACTACTTGTTATGAGATTGTAATTCATTTTTAGTGAAGGGTTGACCAATATGACAATCTGCAACCTTAGAATGAGTTGTTATGAGATTGTATCTCACTCTTAGCAAATAGTTGATCACTTCGGCGAACCATAACCTTAGAACAAGTTTTTATGAGATTGTAGCTCATTCTCACCGAAGGTATCACCGATTTGGTGATCTGCAACCTCAGAATGAATTGTTATAAGATTGTAGCTCATTCTTAGTGAAGGGTTGACCGTTTCAGTAATCTGTAACCTCAAAATAACTTATTATAAGATTGTGGCTCATTCTGAGTGAATGGTTGAAAAATTCGGCGATCTTTAACCTCATAACGACTAGTTATGAGATTGTAGCTCTTTCTTAGAAAATGATAGATCAATTTGTTAATCTGCAATCGCACAATGGGTTGTTATTAGATTGTAGGTCATTCTCAGTTAACGATTCATTTATTTGACAATCTAGAACCTCAGAATGACTTCTTATGAGACATAGCTCATTCTTAGAGAATGATTGACCAATTCGATGATCTCCAACCTCAAATCTACTTGTTATGAAATTGTAGCTCATTCTCAGCAAATAGTTGACCAATTCGGTGATCTGTAACCTTAGAATGACTTGTTATAAAATTGTAGCTCATTCTCAACAAACTATTGACCGATAAAGCGATTTGGAACCCCTGAATGACTTGTTATGAGATTGTAGCTCATTATAAGTGAAGGGTTGACCGATTCGACAATCTGAAACCTCAGAACAACTTGTTATAAGATTCTAGCTCATTCTCAATGAATGGTTGATCACTTCGGCCATATGAAACCTCAGAACGACTTGTTATGAGATTGTAGCGCATTCTTAGCAAAAGGTTTACCGATTCAACGATGTAGAATGTTAGAACAACTTTTATGAGATTGTAGCTCATTTTTAATGAAGGGTTGACTGATTAAGCAATTCGCAACCTCAAAATAACTTGTTATGAGATTGTAGCTCATTCTCAATGAAAGTTATCCATATTTGGTGATGTGAAATTGTAGATCGACCTATTATAAGATTGTAGCTCATTCTCAGAAAATGGTTGATCAAAATGATTTTTTATGAGATTGCAGCTCATTCCGAGTGAAATTTTGAGTTATTCGGTGATCTACAACCTTAGAGTTGCTTGTTATGAGATTGTAGCTCATTCTCAATAAAGGGTTAACAAATTTGGCGATCTCCAACTTCAAAATGACTTGTTATGAGGTTATAGCTCATTCTTAGTGAGTAGTTGATCTATTCGACGATTTGCAACCTCAAAATAACTTATTATGAGATTGTATGTTAGGAATTGAGATCTTCAATATAGAGAATTCAATATGCTATTTTGTTCACAATTATTTACTGAATTATAAATGCAAATGTATATTTTCATATATGCTGTGGTAGTAATATGAACTCTTTAATTAATATGTTTCCACAACATATACAAAGGTATATAAATATAAAACATAATACTCATGTCTATGTAGATACATGACTGTACGTAACTTATGCCACATACAGTCATGTCTTTACATAGACATGTCATTTCATATGATACTGATTATCCATAAAGTAAAGCGTTGTTTCATAAATACTAATGCGTTACGTATAACTATTGTATGATAGTTATCGTAACTTATATATAATACATGTAAGACATCAACTACGATCGATATAACAACAACCTTGTCGAATATAAAGAATTTGATTCACTTTATATTAAATATATAAAGTATGTAATCAAGCATATCGAATCTGATCAATATATATATATATATATATATATATATATATATATAT
>MU224334.1:5177820-5200926 GCA_018584345.1 Thuja plicata
TATATAAAAGTCAATCATATCAAAGCTATTATTTAACACTCCCTCTTAACAAGAGAGGATTGATCAGAACCAATATCTCAAGATGTAAGTGTTATGTGATCCCCGACTCAATTCAGAACTGGATATAACACTTAATCTCTTTTTATCAGGGTAACCGACAAGATTCGGAACATGCGCTTAATGTACTCAACCTGATAGAAAATTATCACAATCCCCGACTCAATTCAGAACTGGATTTGTGATAAGTAATGGTGTCAAGATATTCGGCGCAATCCGGATCAAAACTTGAGGCACATGTTATCATAATCACCGACTAAATTCAGAACTAGATTTAAATGATAACTTAAATAGGTCACATCATTGTAGGTTGTCACCTTACAATAGTGACCTCACACACGAAAGATCATCACCTTTCAAAAAACATAATATTGCAATATTTAAATTTATTTTATTCATGAATATATTAATTTACATAACAGTGAGATTTAATCTCAAAATTAATCACAACTTAATCATACCAAGTTTCTTTTTGAAGTGCTCGATTATCAACTTCACAAGGGGCTTGGTAAAGATGTCAGCACTTTGTTCTTCAGTACTGATGTAGACCAATTTGATAGTATCTCTATCTACCATATCTCTTATGTAGTAGTAAGGAATTTCTATGTGTTTGGAGAGATTGTGAAAAACTAGATTTACAGAAATTTTAATGCAACTTTGATTGTCACAATGAATTACTATAGGTTTTAGAGGCTTTCCAAACAATCCAAATAGTAACTTCCTTGACCATACTACTTCTCGAGCTCCCATTGAAGTTGCCATATATTCTGCTTCAGTAGAACTTTGAGAAATTGGTGATTATTTTCTACTAAACCAAGAAATCATTGCCGATCCAAGACTAAAGCAACATCCTGTAGTTCTTTTACGATTGATTGAATTTCCAGCCCAATTAGAGTCAGTGAACCCTTGAATTTGCATCTCAACATTCTCATATTTTAGGCCCATATCAATTATACCACACAAGTATCTCAGAATATGTTTAGCAGTTGTTAAGTGGGTCTTCTTTGATTCACACATGAAATGACTTAATACGTTTGTAGCATAACAGTTATCAGGATGAGTGTTTACCAAGTACATAAGTGATCCAATTAGCTATCTATAATATGTAGGATCTGTGGGTTTTGAATTTGATGCTTCATCTTTGAGCTTATGAAGATTTGTTTCCATTGGAGTGGTTAATGGTTTACACTCCATCATGCCAAATTTGGTTAAATTGTCCTTGGTGTATTTTCTTTGATTTAGGAAATTACCATTTTTGGAGTACCCTAACTTTGAGAGATAACTGTCTACGCGTTCATACCAAGCCCTGGGAGCTTGCTTAAGGCTGTAGAGAGATTTCTTCAATTTGCAAACATAATTATTTCTATCATGAGTGGTGAAGCCTTCTGGTTGTTCTAGGTATACTTCTTCAATAACACCATTTAGAAATGTTTTTTTTACATCCATTTGATGTATCTTCCACCCTTTGGATGCTACAATGGCGATAATAGTTCTCACAGAGGTATATCGAGTAACTTGAGCAAATGTTTCTTCATTGTCAATTCTGGCCTTTTGTGAAAAACCCCTGGCGACAAATCTGGCTTTATGTTTTTCAATACTACCATTTGAAGTATATTTGATTTTGAATAACCATCTTGAAGAAACAACTATTTTCCCTTTAGGTCTTGGTACTATTTACCAAACATCATTTTTTACAATAGATTGATATTCTTCGATCATCGTATCTTTCTAGGATTGACATGTTAAAGCTTCTTCAACATTGGATGGTTCGGATTTTGTAAGTTCAGCCATAAGTGCAAGATAACATCTTTGATTTCTTGTTCTTTTACTTTAAATGTTTCATCCGGTTCAACATTATTTTCTTCAATCATTTTTCTTGCCCATAGTGGCCTTTTCTTATTGTTAGGAACATCTTCAAGGTTAGATGAAGGGAGTTCATAATTTTCTATTTGGTTTTCAGTAATATAGCTCCCATCATCTTGAAAGGCATTCTCCCTCTGATTCTTAATTTCGTGATTTTCATTATTTTCTATAATGTTCTCCCTCTGATTCTCATTGGATCTTTCTTCTATAAGTGTAGATAGTTTGAGAGCAATGTCTTCTTCAAATTTGATATCTCTACTAATTTCAATAGATTTCTATCCTGGGAAGTAGACCCTGTATCCTTTAGTAGTTTCACTGTAACCAAAAAATATTCCTTTCTTTCCAAACGGTTCTAGTTTGGTTCTTTTCTCTTTAAGAATGTGAACATATACATGACATTCGAAGATTCTTAGATGACTTAGATCTGGTTTCTTCCTTATAAAGGCTTCTTCAGGAGTAATATTTTCTAGGATAGAGTGAGGATACCTATTTTGAATGTATACGACAATATTAGGTGCTTTGGCCCAAAATGAGGTATGAAGATTTTGATCATGCATCATGGCCTTGGCAGCTTCAATAATAGTTCTATTTTTCCTTTCTGCTACTCCATTCTATTGAGGGTTATAAGGTAGTGTATAATCCCTCTTAATCCCAACAGAAGTGCAAAATTCTTTAAAGTTTTCAGAGATATATTCACCTCCATTGTCTGATCTTAGAGTTTTTATTTTCTTCATAGTTTGATTTTCCACTAATTCTTTAAATTCTTTGAATTTTAGCAATACTTCATTTGATTCTTTGAGTTTAAGAAATTGGATGCAAGTTTTTCTAGAGTTATCGTCAACGAAAATCACATAATACAAAAATCCTCCTAGTGAGAGAGTTGACATAGGTCCACACAAATCCGTGTGAATGAGTTCCAATACATTTTTGGTTTTACGTTTACTGGAGGGAAATGATCTTTTGATATTTTTTCCTAGAGCACACCCTTTAGAAGTTACAGTCTGATCAGATTTTAGATTAGGTATGCCTGTAGTGATTTTCTTTATGGAAGGGAGAGTGCTAAATCCAAGGTGTCCTAACCATTTGTGCAAGAGTTGGTTAGAATTTGATACTTCATGACATAGAGCTAATTTGTGACTATTACATAATTTTTATAGACTTCCATCCCTATACCCTATAGAAATTGCATTTTTAATGTTAGTGTTTTTAGGTCATATTAGTACTTTATCTTCTTAGAATGTAACACGATAGCCTTGATCAGCTAGGCCTGAAATAGAGACCAAGTTCCTTTTTATGCCTGGTACAAAGAGAACGTCTTTTAATTTTAGAGTTACCCTTGTATTCAATTTGATTGAGCAGGTTCCAATGCCTTTGGCTGGATAAGTGGAGTTGAATCCAATTGTAACCTCTTCAGAGGAATGTTCTTCTAGGGTTTCAAATTGGTCTCTAAATCTAGTTATATGTCGTGATGCTCCGCTATCGATTATCCAATTGTTTTTATTTGAGTTTACTTCACTTGATAAGGCCAAGAAGAATAGGGATATTTCTGCTTCTTTGGTTTCGACTATTGCTCCTTGAATTTTCTTTTTCTCTGGACAAAACCTATGCATATGTCCAAGTTTATCACATTTATAGCACTGCACTTTGGAGAAGTCTCTGGTTTTATATTTTTGCTATAGTTTCCCTTCTTATGTTTGAAATTCCTTTTGTTACTCTTGAAATTTGAATGAGTATGTGGAGCTTGGATCTCTCCTCCTTTGTTTGGCCCGATCCCTCTTGATATTAATCGAGATTCCTCTTAAGTGCAGTCATTCTTTAGTTGATCAAACCTAGGTAGTGACGAGCGTCAACTTATACATTGAATGAAGGATTCCCATGAGATAGGTAATCCTCTGAGATCTATTAATATTAACTCCATATCATCAACATTGTTTCCAATAGTAGATAGTTGATCTTTTAATTCAAAAATCCTTAGAAAGTAAGATGTGATGGTTTCCCCTTTGATCATATTCAAATCCAGAAGTTGTTGTTTGAGAGTAAGTAATCTGCTTGTATTATTTATCTCATATGTCGCTTGAATGGTTTTGAATACTTCATAGGCGGTCTTTAGTCTTTCTATGGAGGGAAGAATATGGTTTTTAACATCGATTATTATTTTCTTTACTTTGTTGTTGCACCTTTTCCAAGTTGATTTATTAGGTTCATCTTCAGGCATATTTATATCCTCCTCAACATAGGAATCTAATTCAAGTTCTTGGAGTAATGTTAGGATTCGTATTTTCCATGAAAAAAAGTTTGTAGCGCCTTCAAGTCTATCCTCTACTTTAATATTGTTGGCCATTATTATTTTCTCTTATATTCTTATAATGGATCTGATATAATTCAGAATTTATCTGTGTTGATTCTTCTCTAGAGAAACTCTGATACCATGTTAGGAATAGAGATCTTTAATAGAGAATTCAATATGCTATTTTATTCACAACTATTTTTTTGAATATTTACTGAATTATAAATGCAAATGCATGTTTTTCGTATATGTTGTGGTAGTAATATGAACTCTGTAATTGATATGTTTCCTCAATATATATGAGGGTATATAAATATAAAACATAATAGTCATGTAGATGTAGAGACATGACTATATGTGGCTTATGCCACCCACAATAGAAATGACGTTTCATATGATACCGATTATCCACAAAGTAAAGCGTTGTTTCATAAACACTAATGCGTTAGGTATAACTATTGAATGATAGTTATCGTAACTTATGTATAATACATGTAAGACATTGACTATGGTTGATATAACAACCTTGTCAAATATAAAGATTCTGATTTTATATTAAATATATAAAGTATGTAATCAAGCATATCGAATCTGATATATATATATATATATATATATATATATATATATATATATATATATATATAAGTCAATCATATCGAAGCTATTATTTAATATTGTAGACCATTCTCAGGGAACGGTTGATCGATTTGATGATTTACAACCTCATAATGACTTGTTATGCGATTGTAGCTCATTCTCAGCAAACGGTTGATCGATTCGACAATGAGCAATCGCAAAATGGCTTGTTACGAGATTGTATCTCATTCTTAACAAATTGTTGAGCACTTTTGCAATTTGCAACCTCAGAATGACTTGTTACGAGATTGTAACTCATTCTCAATGAACAATTGACCGATTCTATGAACTACAATGATTTGTTATGAGATTGTAGCTCATTCTAAGCAAACGGTTGACTGATTCAGTGAAGTGCAACCTTAGAATGAGTTGTTATGAGATTATAGTTAATTCTCAGTGAATGGTTGATCGATTCAACAATTTGAAACCTCATAATGGCTTGCTATGAGATTGTAGCTCATTCTCAGCAAAGGGTTGACCGATTCAACGATCTTAAACCTCAGAACAACTTGATATGAAGTTTTAGCTCATTCTCAGTGAATGGTTGATCGATTTCACAATTTAGAACCTCAGAACAACTTGTAATGATATTGTAAATCATTCTTAGTGAAGAGTTGACCATTTAAGTGATCTGTAACAATAAAATAGCTTGTTATGAGATTATAGCTCATTTTTAGTGAAGGGTTGACCAATTTAGCGATCTTGAACTTCAAAATGGCTTGTTATGAGATTTTAGCTCATTCTCAACGAACGGTTGACCAATTTAATGATCTGGACTCCCAGAATGACTTGTTATGACATTGTAGCTTATTCTTAGTAGAAGCATTGACTGATTCAATAATTTGCAACCTTATAACAACTTGTTATAAAATTGTAGCTCATTCTATGTGAAGGTTTGTCTAAATTGGTGATTTGAAACCTCAGAACGACTTGTTATGAGATTGTAGATCATTCTCAGGGAAGGCTTGACCGGTTCAACGATTTGCAAGTTTATAATGACTTGTTATGAGATTGTATCTCATCCTTTGCGAACGGTTGATTTATTTGGTGATCTACAACCTCATAATGACTTATTACGAGATTGTAGCTCATTCTTAGCAAAGGGATGACCGATTTAATGATTTGCAGCCTCAGAACGACTTGTTATGAGATTGTAGCTCATTTACAACAAATGGTTGACCGCTTTGGTGATCTGCAACTTCAGAATGACTTGTTATGAGATTGTACCTCATTCTCAGTGAACGGTTGACCGATTCGGTCATCTAGAACCTCACAACGACTTGTTATGAGATTGTAACTCATTCTTAGCAATTGATTCAACAATCTAGAACCTCAGAAGTAATTTTTATAAGATCCTAGCTCATTCTCAGCGAATGGATCACTGAGTCATGGATTTGAAACCTCGAAACGACTTATTATGAGATTGTAGCTCATTCTCAATGAAGGGTTGACCGATTCAGCAATCTCCACCCTCAGAATAACTTGCAAT
Source organism: Thuja plicata (assembly GCA_018584345.1). NCBI lineage: Eukaryota > Viridiplantae > Streptophyta > Pinopsida > Cupressales > Cupressaceae > Thuja > Thuja plicata. The sequence continues at coordinate 5,184,156 of MU224334.1, forward strand.
GATATTGTAGTTCATTCTTAGCAAAGGCTTCACCGATTTGGCAAGCTGCAACCTTAGAATGACTTGTTATGAGATTGTAGCTCATTTTTATTGAAGAGTTGATCGATTCGATGATCTTCAACCATAGAATGGATTGTTATGAGATTGTAACTCATTGTAAGTGAAGGGTTGACTGATTCTAGAATCCTAAACCTAACAACTTGTTATGAAGTTGTAGCAAATTCTTAGCAAATGGTTGACCGATTGGTTGATCTAGAAGCTTAGAATAACTTGTTATGAGTTTATAACTCATTCTCAAGGAAGGGTTGAACCAATCGACGATCTGCAACCTTAAAATGACTTTTTATGAGATTGTAGCTCATTCTTATTGAAGGGTTGACTAATTTGGTGATCTCCAATCTCATAACGATTTGTTGTGAGATTGTAGCTCTTTCTGAGTGAAGGGTTGACCTCTTTGACAATCTGGAACCTTAAAATGACTTGTTATGAGATTCTAGCTTATTATTAGTGTACAATTTACTGATACAGTGATCTACAACCTCAAAATGACTTGTTATGAGAGTGTAGCTTATTCTCATCAAATTGTTGGCCGATTCGGCAATGTGCAACCTTAAAATAATTTTTTAATGAGATTGTACCTCATTTTTAGCGAACTGTTGACCAATTTGGCAATCTACAACTTCACAATGATTTATTATGAGATTGTAGCTCATTCTCAGCCAATAGTAGATCGATTCGACAACCAACAACATTAAAATGACTTTTTATGAGATCGTATGTCATTCTCAACAAATGATAGACCGATTCAACAATCTTCAACCTGAGAACGACTTGTTATGAGAGTGTAGGTCATGTTCAGTGAAGGGTTTACCTATTCGGCGATTTGCAACCTTAGAACAACTTGTTATGAGATGTCAGCTCTTTTTCTGCAAAGGATTGACCAATTTGATGATGTGCAACCTTAGAACGACTTGTGAGATTGTATTTCATTCTCAGTGAACGGTTTACCAATTCGTCGATCTACAACCAGAAGATGACTAGATATGAGATATAGCTCATTCTCAATGAACGATTGTATGATTTGGTGATGTGCAATCTTAGAATGACTTGTTATGATATTTTAGCTCATTCACAGTAAAAAATTGACCAACTTAGTGATGTGCATGCTCAGTATGACTTGTTATGAGATTGCAGCTCATTCTTGGCGAACAGTTGACTAATTCAACTATCTGCAATCTTAGAACAGATTGTTACAAGATTGTAGCTCATTCTCAGTGAATGGTTTACCGATTCGGTGATGTTTATTTATAACCGCTTGTTATGAGATTTTAGCTCATTCTTAGCGAACGATTGACCAATTCGATGATTTGCAACCTGAGAACGACTTGTTATGAGATTGTATCTCATTCCCTGTAAATAGTAGATTGATTCAATGATCTACAACCTCAGAATGGTTTGTTATGATATTGTAGCTCATTCTTAGTGAACAGTTGATTGATTTGGCAATCTGCAACCTTTAAAATTCTTGTTATGAGATTGTAGCTCATTCTTAGTGAACGATTGATCAATTTGGTGATATGCAACCTCTGAACAACTTGTTATGATATCGTAGCTCATTTTAGCAAAGGGTTGATAGCTTTGATGATCCACAATATCAAGGTGATATTTTATAAGATTGTAGCACATTGACAATGAATAGTTGATCGACTCGGCAATCTCCAACCTTAGAATGACTTGTTATGAGATTGTAGCTCATTTTCATTGAATGGTCGACCGATTTGGCGATCTGTAACCTCAGAATGACTTGTTATGAGATTGTAGTTCATTCTCAGCAAATGGTTGACCGATGCCGCGATCTGCAACCTCAAAATGACTTTTTATGAGATTGTAGGTCATTCTAAGCAAACGATTGACCAATTCAACAATCTACAACCTCAGAATGACTTGTTACGAGATACTTAGTCAAATTCAATGAACGGTTGACCAATTCAGTGATTTATGAATTCAGAACAACTTCTTACGAGATAGTAGCTCATTCTAAGAAAACGGTTGAGAGATTCGATGATCTGCAACCCCGCTATGATTTTTTATGAGATTGTAGCTCATTCTCGGTGAAGTGTTGACTGATTTGAAAATATACAAGATCAGGAAGGTTTGTTATGAGATAATATCTCATTCTCAGCAAATGGTTGAGCAATTCAGCAATCTACAACATCAAAATGACTTGTTTTGAGATTGTAGCTCATTCTCAGCGAATGGTTGATTAATTTGGTGATCTGCAATCTTAAAACAACTTGTTAAATCATAGGTCATTCTCAGTGAAGGGTTGACCGATTTGGTGATTTGCAATCTTAGAACGGTTCGTTGTGAGTTTTTTATTTATTTTCAGCGAACAGTTGACCGATTTAGCAATCTGCAACCTCATAACGACTTGTTATGAGATTCTAGCTTAATCTCAGTGAATGGTTGACCGATTCGGTAATTGAGAACCTCATAACGAATTGTTATGGGATTGTAGCTCATTCACAGCAAATGGTTGACTAGTTTGATGATCTGCAACCTCAGAACGACTTGTTATGAGATTGTAGCTCATTCTTAGTGAACAGTTGATCTATTCGACCATCTAGAACCTCAGAACAACTTGTTATGAGATTGTAACTCATTCTTAGCAAATGGTTGACTGATTCAACAATCTAGAACTTTACAATGAGTTTTTATACGATTGTAGCTCATTCTCAATGAAGGGATGACCGATTCGGCGATTTGAAACCTCAAAATGACTTGTTATGACATTGTAGCTCATTCTCAGTGAAGGGTTGACCAATTTGGCTTTGGATATCTTGAATTTGTCTATCTGATCTCAAACATTTTATCTTCAAACCTGATTCATTCTCAACTTTTGCTTTGGATATCTTGAATTTGTCAAATGCTTTAGATTTCTCTCTTAAATATGTAACTCACATCATTCTAGAAAAGTCATCAACAAAAAGTATAAAGTACCTTTCACCATAATAAGATCTTGTTCTTGTAGGACTACATAGATCTGTATGTACTAGATCCAACTTCCCTTTTGCTGAATAAGATTTGCTTTTAAAACTGCTTCTAGTTTGCTTCCCCAAACACACTCTCTATACAGTGTTAGATGGTTTCACTATCTTAGGTAGATATCTTACTGCATTAGTCATACTTGCCTTCACAATATTATCAAAGTTAACATGACAAAATATTCTATTCCATAACCAACTGTCATCAACCTTCACAATAAAATAAGAAGGATTAGATGTATTCAATTTAAATATATTACCTCTAGATTTAGTACCAGATGTGATAAATCTCCTGATTTACTTTTGATAGAACATTTCCCATCAATGAAATTCAATTGATAGCCTTTGTCCACTAGTTGTCCAACACTCAACAAATTATGCTTAAGTCCATCAATAAGTAGTACATTGTCAGTATTTGTTTTTCCATCCAGAGAAATAGATCCAACTCCAACGATAAGCCTGTGATTATTGTCACCAAATCTAACAACACCACCATCATATCCTTTTAGACTAACACACTTGTTTTTATCTCCAGTCATATGATGTGAACAACCACTATGTATAACCATTCAAATTTCTTTTCAACACGAGATACTAAGGCTTTTCTTCATGTATAGGTTCATCATCCTTAATAGAAATAAATCCAATCTCATCATAGTCAACAACTTGATCATCAAAAACACCTTCACTAACATAGTAATATTCCTTGTCTTTTGGATACTTTGATTTGTAAAACTTAGGTTTATGTTTTGGAACCCTTGTAGGACATCGAGATGGAAAATGACCTATCTTGTTGCATGAAAAACATTTCAAAGGTAACTTGCCTTCAAATTTACCCTTACCTCTCTTTTCTCTTCTAGCGATCAGGGCTACCACTTCATTTAGCTTTCTTTCTTCTTCATGCATCTATTCCCATTCATCAACATAGTCTCCAAGTTCTTCTCTCAAGTCACTATTGCTGGTGATCGCAATTCCAAATAAGGTCTTTTTGTTTATATGCACAGTCACCTTGAATGCTAACTCAACTTTAGGTAGAGAATTTCTCAGTTCTGCGGCCTCAAAAGTAGTTAGCTTTCCAATCAACATCTCTCTACTGAAGTTCTTTGTCAAAGGTATAATCTCCTCTATAGCTTGTACTTTAGTTCTATATGTAGGTTTCAGAGATATGAGAATCTTCGCAATCACTTCTTTCTCACTGTAAGTACCTCCAGAGTTCTTGATGCTAGTAACCAATTCAGTAATTCTCTGTTCATATGCTATAATGTTCTCATCATCTTTCATTTTCAATGATTCCATCTTTGTCTTCTAGTTTTGTAGCTTCGCTTGTTTTGTAAACTTATCTCCTTAATACAGTGCTTCCAATCTTATCTATATTTCATGTGCATAATCTAAGTCATTTACTTCTGTGAATTCGCCTTCAGAAAGTGCATTGATCAATGATTCCCTTATGACCATGTTACATGAAAATAAATTATTTTCATCTTCAGTAGCTTTATCTAGTTAATCCTTAGTCTTTATCTTTTCCTTCCTTTTTGTGATCATCCAGTAGTCAATTCCCAAACATAGCAAATGTGTTCTCATCTTATTCTTCCAACTGTCAAAGTTTTCAGGATAAAATTTCAAACTATCCTTCCTGTACTAAGTCATCTTTAGGATTACCTCAAGTTGTTAAGCTTTCTCTCTAAGTACCAGCACCTCTAATACAATGAAAACTTTAGTGGTGATTATTCACCATTTGACGAATGTCACATGTTGACGACCCTGGAATTGGTGAATATTTTTCACATATTGGATTGACCCTATCGCCCGACATTTATTAATATTGGGTCCAAAGCCTGGGCCCATCGCCTATCGGTTTATTTAATTTTTCCATTTCTTACACATTATCGCCAATGGAATATAAATTTTGGTCCCCATAAATTTACAACATTCGCCTATAATTTCTAAGTGACCCCAAATCAACGGCCTATATTCGCCTGAAATTTTACGGACGCGTGTCTCTAACTGACGTAATTTAGCCAACTTTATTAATCATGGGAAGGTATTGGACGACCCATAATCACCTCGAAAATAACAAAAGACATGTTATAATTACGCGGGCTTGCCCAAATATTTGTATACCTAATACCTCCCACCAAATTTTCTGAGTAGGGATTAGTATAAAAACATTCTGATATCTCTATATTTGATCGTAGCTAAGTTTCAGAAGTTTCAGACTATTGAGTGGAATTGTATACTCAATACTGCATTGGCGAGTCGCGACTGCATTGCTGCATTTTAATTTGAGGCAAAGGTAAGTGATACTTATTCTATGACTATGATTCGAGTTCACTTACATTATTTTGGAATAGGTTTGCAGAAATGGGGTTTCTTTTCCCTTTCGACCCAAAATACATCGCACATCGTTGATCTGTGCTCATCCAACGGTGTCTGGCACTGTCGCACTATCGCGGGTCCCATTAACTTTTGGCTCGTCATTTGATGTGACTAGGACATGTGTGAGTGTCACTTAATCATTTTAAATTATAACTTCAACTTATTAGTTATTACATTTAATAAATGTTATTAAATTTTTAGTTTTACAATGTAGTCAGATTTAGATTTTAATTCAATTATTTCTATCTTATAATCACACATCGATATGACACATTGGCAAATTAAAAATAGAAACTTGCTCTGGACTGATAAAGAAACATAATCGTTTTAAAAATTCAGAATCTCAGTCTTCAGATTTAAAAAATGAAAGTACTAATCCATTGCTTAAGCATATACTTAAATGTCTAATACACAGGTAAAGAAACTTATTAAAATATTGTAATCACAGAGAAGTCTAAGAATCATTTTTTGTACCCATAAAAAGAAATTTGAAACGAACTTGGGAAATTTTTTTTTTTTTCAAAAAATTACATCGTATAGTAAAAACAGAAACCTACTAGGCAAATTCTTATCGGTATAAAAAAAAAGTGAAACTTTGCATGTCTATTGTCAAAAAACTAGGGTAATGGGAACGGGTAAACTAGGGAATCAGGGATCTTCATCTTCCCTTTCGTTTGAGTAGAATTTTCCAGAGAGGATAATCTTTGAGAATTCGTCAAGCCATGTGTAGTCAGACTCGTCAAATTCATCAAGGTAAAACCATTTCTGGAGAAAATCCCTCCCAAGCCGTGCCCATTTCCTGTGTTGCGTTAGTTGTTTGTCATTGAGGTTCAACAGAAAGGGTTGTCTGGCCACATTTCTTCCCGGCACCAACAGCTTGTGTATATCTCTTGGCCAAGTGATCCCCACCCCTAATTCTGCAAAAACAAAAACATTGACATCATCCTTCAAGAATTTATCTTTAAAAACCTTCCTCAACAACATCAACATATCCACCTTCTGTCCTCCGAGGTCAAGGAGAGACACAAAAACCCAGGATGTAATGTCCGTGTAGACGTGGTATCTGTCGACATTCTCAAGGAACTCTCGACCCAATAACATCAACACAATAGAATTTATAAAAGCGTCACCACCAACCTCCCTACAAATGGAAGTGAGGATTTCTTCTGAGACATTGCCCAAAAAGGGCCTCTGGTCATCTGGGGATGTGCATCTCAAACGGATTGGTGTATCCATCTTTAATTCTCGAAAGCCTAGAGACCTAAAGACCTAAACCTTAAAACCAGAGGCATAATTTCTACCACCGACAGCTCTGACTCTTAATCTACCGAAAGAAAAATGAAGAAGAAAGAAACCAGATTATCTTTAAATAGACTCGACCCCTTGATTGATAGTAGTGATCACAGATACTTAGCAATTAATAATTATTCTTTCTTTAATCATATTTAATGTAATTTCCATAAATGAATTATGCGTATTATGCATGTGAGAGATTCAAATTGACTGTCCTTAATCTTTCATATCTAAATGTAAATCTTTCCCATAAATGCATGCGTACTATTGACAGTTAAAGATGGCAGTTAAAGAATGTCATTGACAAGGCATTTATTTCTTTTCATGTTACGAGTTACAAGTTGCAGTTGCACTATCTACCATCCACATAAACAAATAACCAGTAGTAATCAACAATCATGGTTACGGTGCACTTTTTAAGGCTTGTTATGTGTCATCATTCCGGTGACTTCCTGCAGAAGTCAGTTTCCTTCCGAAATTCGGTTTGAAATTAAATTTCAACCATTGATCTAGGATGATCAAATGGTCTCAAATAATACATTTAACAATACCTAATTAGGTTGTGTCCAATGTGTGATCAGTTATATTTGCAACAAATAAAAGCGATATTCACTGCATGTTGCATTAATTACAATGTTACGTGTCATTATTCGGGTGACTTCTTGGAAAACTTTGTTTCCTTCACGAAATTGGGCCAAAATTAAACTTTAGCCATTGATCTACGATAATCAAATGGTCTCAAATAAGACATTTAATATTAGTTGGCGTTGGCCCACATGGCGCATTGATGAGTCCCATCTTGTGAGAATCGCCAAACAAAATATTTATTTTTCCCATTATTAACGATAGATTAGCCAATAAAATAAATATATTTTCAAATGACACATAAAAATAGCCAGTACAAATATTATTTTTACCTTCACAGGAAAATAATTTGCCTCATATATTATATATTTTCCCCCACATTAATTTATAATTTGCCACGATTTTATGGAATTTTCATTTGGCAGGGAAAAAGTCGCCTACGCCTTTATATTATTTTCCTAATTTGGAAAAAAACTTCACCATCATCAATAAAATTTTTCCCCTAAATTAATGTACGATTCGCGAGGCTTTTACAATTTTTCCTAGGAGGGGGTTTCTTAAAGTTATCCTTGCTCTGATACCAATTGTTAGGAATAGTAGTCCACTAGTACAACTAAGAGGGGGAGGGTGAATCAGTTGTGAGACAGATTATTAAATGCTAAAATTTATAAACCAAAATTTCAAATCAAATGATAACATAGTAAATGTTAACACAATAACACAATCCTTTGTTGTTAAAGAAACCCTGTTAAAGGTAAAACCCCGGTGGGAATTAGCACCCACAAATGATGTACTGACATTATAATATCCCTGTTAAAAGATTCAGCCCCGTTAGGAGCTTATTACAAAATTATAGTACACAGTCCCTGTTAAAGGACAAACTTTGTTTGGAGTCAAGAGTAAAAATGGGCTCATTGCCCAGGCACACTTCCCAAAGAAGGTTAAAGCCACCCTCAAGGATTTACAATCCGAACAAGTGTATATAAGAAATATACAATCCAATGAACTGTCAAATAGCAACTGTCTTTGCTTGGTTAGTTCCAATGAAGTACTATAATCACAAACTCTGCTCTACATCTAGCAGCCAATCAAGCTTCGTAGCTTCCACATTTCTCTGTCTTTTCCAATTACCTTCTCATCATACCACTATCTTTTCAAAAGAAAAGATCTCTCATATATACCCTATTACAATAATTGATTAGGTCATCCAATTAAGCTTTCCCAATATACAAATAATTATTTAACCCCTTGCTAAGATACACATGGTACCTAAAAAAATTAACTATCAATTACAGTACATCAGATATAATGTAAGATCTGCAATCCATGCTCACAATCCACAATGCATGCTACATCTCTAAAGTCGGCCCCAAATAGGTCTCTTCCAAAATACACGCCACAACTGACGTCACCAAAAATCTCACAACTTGTGATCAATAACAAACATTACTCAATATGCCTTCTGTCATCTCTTAAGCTCACATAACCTGAATCATCATCACCTGTAAGATATCTGCAAAACACAGAGACTCACTCTGTCGAGCATCACTGTCACAATCAAGAAACCAGTCTTCACTAAAACATATGTAACAACTGCAATATGCAATATTAAGTCAAGCAACCTTAGAAATAAGATCATCACACATCCTTCTTCATATTGTCATCTTTTCTCATTCTGATTCAACCGTATAGTATCCGTACACTTCTGTCAGTCATCATACAATAGTAATAACCAATTTGTTCTCTCCACAAAAACATATGTTGACATCAGTGAAAAAATATGAATGCCAACAACATCAACAATACCCAATTCTAATATCATCCAACATGTAGTTCATTATCAACAAAAGCTTCACCTATTTGATGATCTGCAACCTTAGAACAACTTTTTGTGAGATTGTAGCACATTTCCATTAAAGGGTTGACTGATTCGGCTATCTATAACTTTATAATAGATTGTTATGAGATTGTAGCTCATTCTCAGCAAATGGTTGACTGATTTGGCAATCTCCAACCTCTGAATGACTTGTTATGAGATTGTAACTAATTCTAAGTAAAGGGTTGATCGATTTGAGAATGTTAAACGTAACAACAACTTGTTATGAAGTTGTAGCTCATTCTCAGAAAATGGTTGACCGTTCAGTAATCTAGAACCTTGGAACAACTTGTTATGAGTTTGTAGCTCATTCTCAGCGAAGATTTGAACCATTCGGTGATCTATAACCTTAAAACAACTTTTTATGAGATTGTGGCTTATTCTTATTGATGGATTGACCAACTCAGTGATTTCCAACATCAAAATGACTTGTTGTGAGATTATTGCTTATTCTCAGGGAAGGGTTAACCTGTTCGATGATCTATAACCTTAAAATGACTTGTTAGGAGATTGTAGCTCATTATTAGTGTAGGGTTCATTGATTCAGCAATCTACAACCTCATTATGATTTTTTATGAGATTGTAGCTCATTCTCAGTGAATGGTTGACCGATTCGGTGATGTGCAACCTTAGAACAATTTCTTATGAGATTGTAGCTCATTCTCAGTGAACGGTTGACCGATTCGGCAATCTACAACCTCAGAACGGCTTATTATGCGATTCTAGCTCATTTTCAACCAACGGTAGAGGAGTTCGACAATCTACAACCTTAAAATGACATTCTATGAGATTGTAGGCCATTCTTAACGAATGGTAGACTGATTCGACAATCAGCAACCTCAGAATAAGTTGTTATGAGATTGTAGGTTATTCTTAGTGAAGGGTTGACTGATTTGGTGATTTGCAACCTTACGTCTTGTTATAAGATTTTAGTTCTTTCTCCATGAAGCACTGCCCGATTTGATGATGTGCAACCTTAGAAAGACTTTTTATGAGATTGTATTTCATTCTCAGCAAATGGTTGACTGATTTGGCGATCTACAACCTTAGAATGATTGGATATGAGATTATAGTGCATTCTTAATGAACACTTGTCCGATTTAGTGATGTGCAATCTCAGAAACACTTGTCATGAAATTTTATCTTATTCTTAGTAAATAGTTGACCGATTCAAAGATGTGTAACCTTAGTCTGGCTTGTTAGGATATTATAGCTAATTCTCAGTGAAAAATTGACCAATTCGATGATTTGTAATTTGAGAATAAATTTTTATGAGATTATATCTCATTCTTAGCGAACAATTTACCAATTCGGTGAAGTGCAACTTCAGAATCGCTTGTTATGAGATTGTAGCTCATTCTCAGCGAATGGTTGAGAAATTCAGAGATCTCCAACCTAAGAACGACTTGTTATGAGATTGTAGCTCATTCTTAGTGAAGGGTTGTATGATTCAATGATGTGTACCCTCAGAATGACTTTATTTTGAGATTGCAGCTCATTCTTAGCGAAGGGTTGTACGATTCAATGATGTGCACCCTCAGAATGACTTTATTTTGAGATTGTAGCTCATTCTTAGTGATCAGTTGACCGATTTAGCGATCTACAAACTCAGAATGACTTGTTATGAGATTGTAGCTCATTCTTAGCAAACAATTGACCGATTTGATGATGTACAACCTTAGAATGATTTGTTATGAAATTGTAGCTCATTCTTAGCGAACAGATGATCGATTCAACAATCTGCAACCTTTAAACTGCTTATTATGATATTGTAGCTCATTGTTAGCAAAGGGTTGATCAGTTTGGTGATTTGCAACTTCATAATGACTTGTTGTGATATTGTAGCTCATTTTAAGTGAAGGGTTGACCGATTCGGCGATTTGTTACCTCAGAATGAAATTTTATAAGATTGTAGCTCATTCACTATCAAGGGTTGATCAATTCAGTGATCTGCAACCTTAGAATGACTTGTTATGGGATTGTAGATCAATCTAAATGAATTGTTGACTGATTTAGAAATCTACAACCTTAGAATAACTTGCTATGAAATTGTAGCTCAACCTTAGTGAATGGTTGACCAATGCCACAATTTACAACCTCAAAATGACTTGTTGTGAGATTGTATCTTGTTGTTACCAAACAATTGACCGATTCAACGATCTAAAAACTCATTACAGTTTGTTACGAGATTGTTGGTCAATTTTAGTGAATAGTTGATCGATTGAGCGGTCCATAAATTTAGAATGAATTCTTACAAGATTGTAGCTCATTCACAGTGAACAGTTCAGGGATTCGACAATCTACAACCTCAGAATGGTTTATTATGTGATTGTAGCTTATTCTCAACAAAGGGTTGACCAATTCGATAATCTGCAAGATGAGAAAGTTTTGTTATGAGATAATAGCTCATTCTCAGTAAAAGGTTGACTGATCTAATGAAGTGTAACCTCAAAATGACTTATTTTGAGATTGTAACTCATTCTCAACGAAGGGTTTACCAATTCGCCGATCTGCAACCTTAAAATAATTTATTAAATCATATGTCATTCTTAGCAGAGGGTTAACCGTTTCAATGATTTGCAACCTTAGAATAAATTTTTATGAGATATTGTAGCTCATTCTCTATGAACGGTTGAACGATTTGGTGATCTACAACCTCAGAATGACTTTTTATGAGATTGTAAGTCATCCTCAGTGAACATTTGTCGGATTCGGTGATTTGCAACCTCAAAATGATTTGTTATGAGGTTGTACCTCATTGTTAGTGAACGATTGAATGATACAGTGATCTGCAACCTCAAAATAACTTATTATGAGATTGTAGCTCATTCTCAGCCAATGGTTGACCGATTCGGCGATCTGCAACCTAAAAATGACTTGTTATGAGATTTTATCTCATTTTCAATGAACGATTGATTGATTCATCTATCTGAAACTTCAAAATGGATTTTTCTGAGATTATAACTCATTCTCAACAAATGGTTGGTCGATTTGACGATCTGCAACGTTAGAAGAACTTATTATGACCTTGTAGCTTATTCTCAGTGTACAGTTGTCAGTTTTGATAATTTGCAACCTCAGAATGAATTATTATGAGATTGTAGTTTATTATCAATAAATGGTTGACCGATTCAATGATTTACCACCTCAAAATGACTTGTTATGAGATTATAGCTCACTCTTAGTGAACAGTTGATCGATTCAATGATCTGTAGTTCCGGAACAACTTGTTATGAGATCATTGCTCATTCTCAGTGAATGATTGACCGATTCAAAGATCTGGAACTTCAAAATGGGTTGTTATTAGATTGTAATTTTTTCCCAGCAAACTATTGACCAATTCGATGATTTGGAATGTTAGAACAACTTGTTTTGAGATTGTAGCTCATTTTTAGAGAAAGGTTGACCGATTCAACAATTTGCAACCTCAAAGTGACTCATTTTGAGATTTTATCTCATTTTCAGCGATCTATTGACTGATTCAGTGACTTGCAACCTTAAAAAAAATTGTTATGAAGTTGTAGCTCATTTTTTAGTGAATGGTTGATCAATTCGGCGATATGCAACTGCAGAACGAATTATTATGAAATTATAGCTCATACTTAGTGAACGGTTGAACGATTCGATGACTTGTAACCTCATAAAGAGTTTTTATGAGATTGTAGCTCATTGCTAGTGAAGTGTTGACTAACTAAGTGGTCTAGAACTTCATAAAGCCTTATTAATGTTGTAGCTTATTCTCAATGAATGGTTGATCGATGCAGCGATGTAGAACCTCAAAATAATTTTTTTTGAGATTGTAGCTGATTCTTAACAAACTGTTAATCGATTTGACGATCTATAATATAAGAATGACTTGTTTTAAGATTGGAGCTCATTATTAGTGAATGGTTGACTGATTCGACGATTTGTAACCTCAGAAGGGCTTGTTATGAGATTGTAGCTCATTCTCAACAAATGCTTGACTGATTCGACGATTTGTAATGTACGAGCGACTTATTTTGAGATTGTAGCTCATTCTCAGTGAACGGTTGACTGATTTCACAATTTGCAACCATATAAAAAATTATTTTGAGATTGTAGCTCATTCTTAGTGAACTATTGATCGATTCAATGATCTTCAACCTCAAAACTACTTGTTATGAGATTGTAGCTCATTTTTAGTGAACAATTGACTGATTCAGCGATCTGCAATCTCAAAATCTCTTGTTATGAGATTGTTTCTCATTCTCAATGAACAATTGACCGATTCAGAGATATACAACATCAAAATAGCTTGTTTTGAGATTGTAGCTGATTCGCAGTGAACGAATGACCGATTCAATGATCTAGAACCTAAGAAGGGCTTGTTATGAGATTATAGATCGTTATCAGCAAATAGTTGACCTATTCCATGATTTGTAACCTCAAAATGGCTTGGCATGATATTGTAGCTCATTATCAACAAACAGTTGATCGATTCTACAACTTGCAAGGACAAAACATCTTGTTTTGAGATTGTAGCTCATTCTCAGTAAATGGTAGAGCGATTCGGCTATCTGCAAACTTAGAACTACTTGTTTTGAGATTATAGCTCATTCTCAGCGAATGATTGACCAATTCATAGATCGACAACCTTGAAACAATTTCTTATGAGTTTGTAGCTCATTCTCAGTTAATAGTTGACTGATACAAAAATATGTAATCTTAGAATGACTTGTTATGACATTGTACCTCATTTTTATTGAACGGTTGACCGATTCGATAATCTATAAACTCTAAATAGCTTGTTATGTGATTGTGGCTCATTCTCAGTAAACTATTGACCAATTCAGTGATCTAGAACCTTACAATAACTTATTATGATGTTGTAGCTCATTCTCAGTGAACGGTTGACTAATTCGGTGATTTGCAACCTCAAAAGAACTTGTTATGGGATTGTAGCCCAGTCTCAATGAACGATTGACTGATTTGACGATGTACGTATGAATAATTTGTTTTGAGATTGTAGCTCATTCTTACTGAATGGTTGACTGACTCAGCAATTTGCAAGCTTAGAATGACTTGTTTTGAGATTGTACCTCATTCTTAGCAAAAGTTTGACCAGTTCAACAATCTAGAACCTTAGAACAACTTGTTATGAGATTTTAGCTCATTATCAACAAATGATTGACTAATTTGGCAGTCTGAAAACTCAGAATGACTTCTTATGGGATTGTAGCTCATTCTTAGTGAAGGGTTGATCGATTTGAGGATCTAGAACCCCAACAAATTGTTATGAGATTGTATCTCATTCTTAGTGAATGTTTGATCAATTTAACGATCTACAACCTCAGAACAACTTGTTATGAGATTGTATCTCATTCTCAGTGATTGGTTGACCTATTCAGTGATGAGAAAAGTCAAAATAAGTTGTTATTAGATTGTAGCTCATTGTAAGTGAACAGTTGACCGATTTGGCGATCTGGAACCACAAAATGACTTGTTATGAGATTTTAGCTCATTTTCAGTGAGTGGTTGACTGATTTGGCAATCTGGAACCTCATAATGACTTGTTATGAGATTGTAGCTCATTGTCAGCATGCAGTTGACCGATTTGATGGTCTAGAACTTCAGAACGACTTGTTATGAGATTGTAGCTCATTCTCAACAGACGGTTAACTGATTCGATTATCTATAACCTCAAAATGGCTTGTTATGAGATTATAGCTCATTGTTAAAAAATGGTTCACTGAATTAGTGAACGGTTGACAGATTCGGTGATCTAAAACCTCATAATATCTTTTAATGATTTTTAAGCTCATTCTCAATGAATAGTTGACTGATTCGATGATCTATAACCTCAAAACAACTTGTTATCATATTGTAATTCATTCTCATCAAATGGTTCATCGATTCAACGATCTACAATGTCAAAACAACTTATTTTGAGATTGTAGCTCAATCTCAGCTAACGATTCACCAATTCAATGATCTGGACCCTTAGAATGACTTATTATGAGATTATAGCTCATTATTGGTAATCTGCAACCTTAGAATGATTTGTTATGAGATTGTACCTCATTCTCTACGAACTGTTAACCGATTTGGCAATCTGGAACCTTAAAATGACTTATTATCAGATTTTGTTAGTGAATTGTTGACGAATTCATCATGTTAGAATCTCAAAATGACTTGTTATGGGATTGTAGGTCATTCTCAATGAACAGTTAATTGATTCAGTGATCTAGAACTTCAAATTGACTTCTTATGAGATTGTAACTCATTCTCAGCAAATTATTGTCTAATTCGATGATCTGCAATGATGGAATGACTTGTTTTGAGATTGTAGCTAATTATCAATGAACAGTTGATTGATTCACAATTTTTCAGCCTCATAAATGAATTGTTATGAGATTGTAACTCATTCCCAGTGAATGGTTGACCGATTTGGCGATCTGCAACCTTAGAATGAATTGTTATGAGATTATAACTCATTCTCAGTGAATGGTTGACTGATTCGACAACTACAACATTAGAATGACTTGTTACGAGACTGTATCTCTTTCTCAATGAAAGCTTGACTGATTCACCAATCTAGAGCTTTATAACGGCTTGTTGTGAGATTGTAGCTTATTATTATCAAACAGTTGACTGATTCGGCAACCTGTAACACCAGAACAACTTGTTTTGAGATTGTAGCTCATTCTCAATGAACGGTTGACCAATTCGGTGATCTAGAACTTTAGAATGACTTGTTATGGGATTGTAGCTCATTATCAGTGAATGGTTAACCGATTCAACGATTTGCAACCTAAGAATGACTTATTATGAGATTGTAGCTCATTATTAGTGAAGGTTGACCGATTCAACAATCTACAACCTCAAAATGACTTGTTATGATATTATAGCTCATTCTTAGTGAACGATTGACCGATTTGATGATCTAAACCTTAGAATGCCTTGTTATGAGATTGTAACTCATTCTCAGTGAATGTTTGACCTATTCAGCAATCTAGAACCTTAGAATGGCTTGTTATGAGATTGTAACTCATTCTCAATAAATAGTTGACTGATTCGGTGATCTGGAACCTTATAACGACTTGTTATAAGACTATACTCATTCTTAGTGAATGGTTGGCCGATTCAACAATTGAGAACCTCAAAAAAACTTGTTATGAGATGTTAGAGTAATAATCCATTTACCTTTATAATTAAGTCTATCTGATTTAATTATTAAAGGTCGCTATTATTCTTTTTCACTTAAGCTTGTCATTTAGGTGCATAATAATTAATATGTTTATTAATTATTAAATGCACAAACCTAGCTTTCTCCGGCTTTAGGGTTTCTCACCTTATAAGCCTCTTTTTGTAATTATTGTGATTATTCATTGAGAAATATAATTTTGCTCTCACTCCACTGAGATTCTCAAAACCCTAGCTCTCTCTCTCTCTCACAGGTTTCGCTCCAGCTTCTGGTATTTTGCTTGCAGGTGATCTTGGCTTTCTGTAGATTTGCACATTTGTGAAATCCTACATGGTATCAGAGCTTCCCTGCCGCTGCCGAGGTTGAAGTTCTTGAAGCCTGGATTCGAAGATGACAGCCACAGCTTGTTTCTGAGGTTTTCTGTCACTTTGA
>MU224334.1:5205906-5216060 GCA_018584345.1 Thuja plicata
TTTTTCACTTAAGCTTGTCATTTAGGTGCATAATAATTAATATGTTTATTAATTATTAAATGCACAAACCTAGCTTTCTCCAGCTTTAGGGTTTCTCACCTTATAAGCCGCTTTTTGTAATTATTGTGATTATTCTTTGAGAAATATAATTTTGCTCTCACTCCGCTGAGATTCTCAAAACCCTAGCTCTCTCTCTCTCACAGGTTTCGCTCCAGCTTCTGGTATTTTGCTTGTAGGTGATCTTGGCTTTCTGTGGATTTGCACATTTGTGAAATCCTACATGAGATTGTATATCATTCTTAGAAAATGGTTGACCGATTGAATGATTTGCAATGTAAGAATGAGATATTTTGAGATTGTAGCCCATTCTCAGTGAACGGTTGACCGATTTGGTGATTTGCATCTCAAAATAGTTTGTTATGAGATTGTAGCTTATTCTTAATGAACAATTGACCGATTCAATGATCTACAACCTCCAAAATGAATTGTTATGAGATTGTAGCTCATTCTCAGTAAACAATTGCAAAATTCAGCAATCTGCAATCTTAGAATGACTTGTTATGAGATTGCAAATCATTCTTAGAAAATGGTTGACCATTTCGGTGATATGAAATGTCAAATTAGGTTGTTATGAGACTGTAGCTCATTCTCAGTGACTGTTAACCGGTTCGGCGATCTAGAACCTCTAAATAAGATTGTAGTTTATTATCAGAGAATGGTTGACATATTTGACCATTTGAAACCTCAGAATGACTTGTAATGAGATTGTAGGTCATTTTCAGCTAACACTTGTTCGGTTCAGTGATCTACAACATCAGGATGCCTTGTTAAGAGATTGTAGCTTATTCTGAGAAAATGGTTGATTGATTCAGTGATCTACAATATAAGAACAAATTTTTTTTAGATATTACCTCATTCTTAGCGAAGTGTTGACCGATTCTATCATCTGAAAACTTAGAACAACTTGTTATGAGATTGTAGCTCATTCTCAGCAAACAGTTGACTGATTCGGTGATCTATAATTCAGAATGACATATTATAAGATTATAGCTCATTATTAGTGAAGGTTGACTGATTCAATGATCTAAAACCCCAGAATGACTTGTTATGAGATTGTAGCTCATTCTTAGTGAACGGTTGATTGATTCGGTGGTCTAAAATATTAGAATGGCTTGTCATGAGATTTTAGCTCATTCTTAGTGAACATTTGACCGATTCAATGATCTCGAACCTCAGAATGGCTTGTTATGAGATAGTAACACATTCTCAGTGAACAGTTGATCGATTCAACAATCTAGAACCTTAGAATGAATTATTATAAGATTGTAGCTCATTCTCAGTGAATAGTTGACCGATTCAACAATCTAGAACCTCAAAACAACTTGTTATGAGATTATAGCTCATTCTCAGTGAACGGTTGAATGATTCAACGATCTGTAACCTCAGAGCAACTCATTCTCAACAATTTGTTGACCAATTAAGCGATCTAGAGGTTTTAAATGGCTTCTTATGAGATTGTAGGTCATTCTCAGTGAACTATTGACCGATTTGGTGTTTTAGAACCTCAAAATTAATTTTTTGGAGACTGTAGCTCATTCTTAGCAAATTGTTGACCGATTTGATGATCTATAATGTCAGAATGAATTTTTTAAGATTAGAGCTCATTCTCAGCGAACGATTGACCAATTTAGTGATTTGCATCCTTAAAAGGCCTTGTTATGAGATTGTAGGTCATTCTTAACAAACGATTGACTACTTCGATGATCTGTAATGTTAGAGCGACTTGTTTTGAAATTGTAGCTCATTATCAGTGAATGTTTGACCGATTTAGCAATATGTGGAACCTCATATTGGCTTATAGTGAGATTGTAACTCATTCTTAGTGAATGGTTGATCGGTTCTACGATCTGCAACCTCAAAATGACTTGTTATGAAATTTTATCTGTTTCTCAGCAAACGGTTGACCGATTCGATGATCTACAATGAAAGAACAAATTGTTTTGAAATTGTAACCCATTTTAAGCAAATTGTAAACCGACTCGATGATCGTCAAACTCAGAACTACTTATTTTGAGATTGTAGCTCATTTTGAGTGAATGATATATCGATTGAGCAATCTGTAACCTCATAATGACTTGTTATGAGATTATATCTCATTCTCAGTGAATGGTTTACCGATTCGATGATATGTAAACTCTGAATTACTTGTTATGTGATTGTGGCTCATTCTCAGTGAATTGTTGACCAATTCAGTGATCTAGAACCTCAGAGTGGCTTGTTATGGGATTCTCACTCATTCTTAGTGAATAGATGATCAATTCGGTGATTTTTAACCTCAAAATAGTTTATTATGATATTGTGGCTCATTCTCAATGAACACTTGATCGATTCGACGATGTGCAACTTCAGAACAACTTATTTTGAGAATAACTTTAGCGAACTGTTGACCAACTTCATGATTTGCAACCTTAGAACGAATTGTGTTGAGATTATAGCTTATTTTAAGAGAACATTTGACTGATTTGACAATCTAGAATGTCAGAACAACTTGTTATGATATAATATCTCATTCTCAATGAACAGTCTACCGATTCGGCGATCTAGAACCTTAGAATGACTTGTTATGAGATTCTAGCTTATTCTCAGTGAACATTTGACCAATTCAGTGATCTGGAACTTCAGAACGAGTTGTTATGAGATTTTAGCTCATTGTCAGCAAATGGTTAACTAATTTAGTGATCTAGAACCTCAAATGGCTTGTTCTGAGATTGTAGCTCATTCTCAGAAAATGATTGACTGATTTGATGGTCTGGAACGTTAAAAAAGTTATTTTGAGATTGTAGCTCATTCTCAGCGAATGGTTAAGCGATTCAACGATCTGGAACCTCAGAATGACTTGTTATGAGATTGCTGCTCATTCTAAAAGAATGATTGACTGATTCAATGATCTGGAACCTGAGAACATCTTGTTATGAGATTTTAGCAAATTCTCAAAGAACGGTTGACTGATTCAGCGATCTACAATGTCAAAATGACTTGTTATGAGATTGTAACCCATTCTCATCAAATGGTTCATCAATTTGACAACTTGAATTGTTAGAACGATTTGTTTTGAGATTGTAGCTCATTCTAAGTGAACGATTGATCAATTCGATGATCTGGACTCTTAGAATGACTTATTATGAGATTGTAACTCATTTTGAGTGAATGGTTGACTATTTCGGTGATTTGAACCTTAAAATGACTTGTTATGAGATTATAGCTCATTCTTAGCAAAGGATTGACTGATTTGATGATTTGCAACCTCATAATGACTTGGTATGAGATTGTACCTCATTCTCTATGAACAGTTGACCAATTTGGTAGTCTAGAACTTGAAAATGACTTGTTATCAAATTGTAGCGCATTCTCAATGATGGTTGACTGATTCATTGGGCTAGAACCTTAGAATGACTTGTTATGGGATTGTAGTTCATTTTCAATGAACGGTTAACCGATTCAACGATCTAGAACCTCAAAATGACTTCTTATGTGATTGTAACCCATTCTCAACAAATTGTTGTTTGATTTGACGATCAACTATGTTAGAATGGCTTATTTTGAGATTGTAGCTTATTGTCAGCAAATGATTGGCTGATTCACAGATTTGTAACCTCAGAAATGGCTTGGTATGAGATTTTAGCCCATTCTAGTGAATGGTTGTTTGATTTGACGATCTGGAATGTCAGAATGACTTATTATGAGATAATAGATCATTCTCATCGAATAGTTGACTGATTTGATAATTTATAACCTTAGAACAAATTTTTATTTGAGTGTAGCTCATTCTCAGTAGGAACGGCTGACCGATTCAACGATCTAGAACTTCAAAATGACTTGTTATGAGATTGTAGCTTATTTTCAGCGAATGGTTAACCAATTTGGTGACCTGCAATGTTAGAGAAACTTATTTTGAGATTGTAGCTCATTCTCAGCAAATGGTTGACCACTTCAGCAATCTTAGAACCTCAGAATGACTTGTTATGTATCTCATTCTAAGCAATCAGTTGACCGATTCAGTGATCTAAACCTCAAAATGACCTCTGAGGTTTCAGCTCATTCTCAGCAAATGGTTGACCTATTTGATGAACTGCAATGTCAGAATGACTTATTTTGAGATTATAGCTCATCACCAACAAATGGGTGACCAATTTGGTGATCTAGAAACTTAGAACAACTTATTATGAGATTGCAGCTCATTCTCAATGAATAGTTGATCTATTCAATGATCTGAAACTTGAAAACAACTTGTGAGATTATAACTCATTCTCAGTGAATGGTTGACTGATTTAGTGATTTGCAACCTCATAATGACATATTATGAGATTGTAGCTCATTATTGGCCAACGGTTGACCAATTCGGTGATCCACAACCACAAAATAGCTTGTTATGAGATTGTAGCTCATTCTCAGCAAATGATTGACCGATTAAGGGATCTACAACCTTAGAATGACTTGTTATTAGATTGTAGCTCATTCTCAGCGATGATTAACCAATTCAACTATCTAGAACTTCAAAATGGCTTGTTATGAGATTGTGGCTTCTTCTCAACAAACGATTGATATATTCAGTGATTTGCAATGTTAGAACGATTTTTTTTGCGATTGTAGCTTATTTTTAGTGAACGGTTGACTGATTCCGTGATCAACAACCTCAAAATAGCTTGTGGTGAGATTGTAGCTCATTCTTAGAAATTTTTTTGACCGATTCGTCAATCTGGGACTTTAAAATGACTTATTATAAGATTGTATCTCATTCTCAACAAATGATTGACCAATTTATTAATCTGGAACCTTAGAATGACTTATTATAGGTTTGTAGCCCATTCTCAGTGAACGGTTGACCATTTCAACGATCCAGAACCCCAAAAAAGTTTGGTATGAGATTGTAGCTCATTTTTAGCAAATGGTTGACTAATTCATCGATTTGCAACGTTAGAATTTGTTTTGAGATTTTAGCTCATTTTTAGTAAATGGTTGACCTATTCGGTGATCTAGAACCTTAGAATGACTTGTTATGAGATTGTAACTCATTCTCGGTGAATGGTTGACTGATTTTGTGATTTGTAACCTCAGAATGGTTTATTATGAGATTGTAGCTCATTCTTGGCCAACAATTGACCAATTCAGCGATTTGCAACCTCAAACTAACTTGTGATGAGATTTTATCTCATTCTCAATGAATGATTAACTGATTTGGCTATCTAGAAATTCAAATGACTTGTTATGAAATTATAGCTCATTCTTAGCAAACTATTGACTGATTCGGCGATCTGCAACCTCAAAATGGCTTATTATGAGATTTTAGCTCAATTTTAGAAAATGGTTGCCTAATTTGATGATTTGCAACCTTAGAGCGGCTTGGTATCAGACTGTACTTCTTTTTTAGTGAATGATTGAGTGATTCGACAATCTACAACCTCAAAATGATTTGTTATGAGATTGTAGCTCATTCTCAGCAAACGGTTGACTGATTCAATGATCTACAAGCTCAAAATGGCTTGTTATAAGATTATATCTCATTCTCAATGAAAGTTTGACTCATTCAGGGATTTGCAACCTCAATACGACTTGTTTTGAGATTGTAGCTCATTATAAGAAAATAGTTGACCAATTTGATAATTTGCAACCTCAAAATGGCTTGTTATGAGATTATAGCTTAGTCTCAATGAATGTTTGACCGATTCTCGATATGCAAACTCAATAAGGCTTGTTATGAGATTGTAGCTCATTCTCAGTGGATAATTGACCGATTTGATGATCTACAATGTAAAATTACATGTTTTGAGATTGTAGCTCATTCTCAGCAAACAACTGACTGATTTGATGATTTGCAACCTCATAATGACTTGTTTAGATTGTAGCTCATTCTTAGTGAACAGTTGACCGATTTAGGGATTTGCGACTTCAGAATGACTTGTTTTGAGATTGTAGGTCATTCTAAGTGAATGTTTGACCGATTCAAAAATTTGCAACCTCAGAATGACTTCTTACAAGATTGTATCTCATTCTCAGCAAACCGTTGACCGATTCAGTGATCTGCAACCTCAATACAACTTGTTATTAGATTGTTTCTCATTCTCAGCAAACAGTTGACCGATTTAATGATCTATAACCTTAGAACAACTTGTTATGAGATTCTAGCTCATTCTCATGGAATGGTTGACTGATTTGGCGATCTAGAACCTCATAATGACTTGTTATGAGGTTTTACTTCATTCTCTGCATATAGCTGAATGATTTGACGATCTAAAATTTTAGAATGAATTATTTTAAGATTGTAGCTCATTCTCAACAAATGGTTGACTGATTCAATGATCTACAACCTTGGAATGACTTATTATGAGATTGTAGCTCATTTTTAGCAAGTGGTTGACCATTTCACTGACCTGCAACCTCTAAATGATTTGTAATTGTGTGATGAAAATGTGTCACGCTTCTATGAATCATTCCATCCAAGGTTGCTCAAGAATGAGACCTCAAATATTGATCCATAGCTCTCTAGTCATGGATTGCAAAGGTTTGAAATGGAGGTCCTCAGATTGACCTAGTTAGTGCCCATGCAACTACACCATGAAATGAGAGATTCAAATGCATGAAAATGAGATCTACTCTATATGATAACAATGCATGAAAAGAAATAAATCTAAATGATAACAATGCATGATTAATCTATGAAAAGAAATACAAATGCAAGTTTAATCTATGAAAATAAACATGAATCCAATCTACATGAATAGCCATGGATGCAAGAAGAAGAAAAGAAGAGAGAAGTTGCAATATCCAACCTCAAGTGCTCAAATCCTCCTCTAAAATTGCTCTCCAAACCTGCAGCATAACAATACTCTGAAAAAGAGATGAAAATGAGAAGGAGAGATTTCCTTATAAAGAAAAGTGAACAGTTGAGATTAAGAGGCAAAAAGAATTGATCAATGGTTGAGATTAAGAGGCAAAAACCCACCACTTAGGAAGATGTGATGAAAAAGGGATTTTTATTTAATTTAATTTAATTTACTTCCTTTTTCAACAAATAAAGTTCTTTAAGTGAGGATTTTTATTTATTTAATTAAAAGAGGGGTTTTATTTATAATTAAATAAATTAGAAGAATTTTATTTAATTAAATGGGGGAAATTGAATTTGATTAAATAAGAGATATTTTATTTAATTAAAAGGGAGAAATTTACTTTAATTAAATAAGATAAATTTTATTCAATTAAACAGGAGATTAAATCTTTAAATTAAATAAGATAAATTTTATTTAATTAAAAAGAAAATTAAATCTTTTAATTAGATAAAAATGATCAAACCTTAAGAAATATTGAAATAATTGAATTAATTACAATTTGATCAAAGAAATTGATTTGAATTGAAAATATTGCAAAGCATTGATTTGGAAATTTGATAAAATGATAAAATGATAAATGGGGCCCAAAGTCTAGCGACCATTTTAGGGTGCATACATTTGCCCCTCTTTGAAAAATGTGTGGTCAACTCGGGAACACATGTAGTCAAAGAATGCAGTTGAGGTGTGAGGTCGACTTGGGATCACAAAACAACCCAGACATGTGATCGATTTGGGAACACATCAGGACAAAAATAAGCACAATTGAAAAAGAAAAAGTCAACACCGTTGTTTGTAAGTAATTGACATGTCAAAGATAAGAATCTCAAGCAAGATTGATATAATTGATAAAGATGAATCGAAGATTGAGGTTTGATAGGTACTATCCCCTTGTGATCAAAACTGAAATGAGATAGAGGAGAAACAAAAAATTGATAAATTTTGATCAAATTGAAGTAAAGATAAGGTTCTTTATGTAAGCAAGAAAGATTATGCCCCAAGGTTGAATTAGAAGAAAAGAAGTGGGGTGAAAGCGAATGGAAGACAGAAGTTTGGAAGAGGTGGAAAGAAATGAAGAAAAGAAAGAGAATTTGCCTCAAAATCAATCAATTGTGTAAGATAGAAAATTTTGATTGAGATCATGAAAGAAGATAAGGAAATGAAGATTAGAACGTGACCACAGTTGATTAAAAGTCCACAAGAAAGCAGAAGGAAACCCTCACAAACTCATAATGCAGCCTAAAAAATGCAAACTAACATGAAGTCTAACAATGCAAGCTACATGAAAATGCAAAGATGTACTTGATAGAGAGAAAAAAACATAGGATCTTGTGTTCATCATTCATAAGAGAATGTAAAGGAACTTATTTTCATCATTGGGCCATTATTAATGGACATCAAAAAATCACACAATCATCACTAGTCACAAGCACAACTATGAAGATATAAATGTGATTTATATCGGATTGGAATGTAGAAAGATTCTAACATAAGTATCAAAGACATAAAGGTCAAGATGACTGTGATGTTAGCTTACCCAATTTAATATAGAAAAACCATGCTCACATCAAGGCATAGAGGCCTGGATGACCAAAAGAATGGTTGTGCAAAAATAGTGAAGTATAAAGCAAGAAGAAAATAAAAATAAGCCCCATGCCCCATGCCCCAAGTCCTCTAGCTATGCATCATGGAGAGACTTATTAGGCAAGGAAAATAAAAAAAATCAATAATAGTCAGCACACAAAGAAAAGATCATGCCATAGCTCAAACATTAAATGTTGTGTTTAAAAATCTAAGTGTGTTAAATGATACTAAGTTTCGAGGATAAGGAGCGAATGCTTGCAAGGAGGCAAGACCACATGACAAAACTGGGTAAGACCAAACTGATAAGTGTTGAAAAATACTCAATGTCAAGGGTTGTATTGAAAAATACAGTTGGGGTGGTATTGAAAAACACCATTTGTGAGATTTCCTAAAGACTAATGCATCCAAGAGACCAAAGCTAACATATTTATGCCCCCTAGACAAAGACAAAGATGTTAGAATACTTCAGAGATAACTGAGAGGGGGGGTGAATCAGTTATCTGCAACTTTAAATCTTTATCTTATACTTATTAATCCAGATTGATACAAAGTAAATGCACATACAAATAACACTTTACACAACACATCAATTTGGTTATGGGGAAACCAAATGGTAAAAACCTCGGTGGGAATTAGTACCCACAAAGAACTATACTGTTTATAGTGATCCCTGTTAAAAGATCTTCCAACCCTGTTAGGAGTTGTACATTACAATGTAGTAGTATAGTTACCTGGTTAATAGTCGGACCCTGTTAGGAGTCTTTTACAATAACCCTATTAGGGGTGGAGGACTCACTATCTAAGGACTCACTGTCCAAGTGGTGAAGGCTACAACCTTCTGGTTATTTGATACACACTGTATCAATAAGGTGAACTGTTGTTTGTGACACTGCTTGTCTGATCAGTTCTTTTTATGCGTAGATGCTTTAACCTCTTGTAAAGCACTACAAAAATCTTATATGTATTCTGAAAGCTTCAACTTCAATATATATATATTATCAACATATGATAAATATAGCTCTGCTGCTTTAACACTCCGTTCTACTTTTCTAATCTCTGGCTTTCGCAACTCTTCTCATTACAAATGACCTTCTATAAGTACATGCACCAAGTATGAGATCATGGGACCTGTAGGACGACTCTTCTTAACATCCTTGTCGGCTCTACTAAGCGCGCAAGCATAATTACAACCGCGCAAGTAATAACTAAATAGACGCGTCGCTTCACTGAGTCAGCTTCATCAATTTAACCATAACTTTGCAATCTTCTTGAAACATGTTTGGCACGTTTAGATTAATATCAAAAACTCATAACTCATCATGAATATACACACGCATATCCTAAAGATAGGCGCAACTCGATCAACACGTTACATACATCGGCCTTAAACCGTTATTCCTCCAGAACTGTAACCGTCAATAACAAAATTACATATCTTAACTGAATCTTGATATCTGAGTCTGCATGTATGAACATAGCATAGTAAACATGTCAACAACATGTATCTATCTATGCTGGTCTTCATGTCATCATATTGATAAGTACATACAGAAGTACTAATATGTATTATATGTTGTCATCAATGACAAACATATAATCAATCAACTGTTTAGAATCAAATCTCCAACAATCTCCCCCTTTGGCATTGATGGCAACATATGATAAAAACAACTTCTGTTCATGGTGTCT
>MU224334.1:5225727-5240619 GCA_018584345.1 Thuja plicata
CATGTGGGTTCAAAACCTCTAATCCTACACGTGACTCATTGGCTACCTCAAGTGGAGAACTAAAAGTGTGAACAACATCAATATCTCTATCAATTGTTGAGGGCTCTGAAAAAGAGTCCCATTCATACTCATTAGAAGTGGTATCTGAACTGCGACTAGGATTCTTACACCATGAAGGCTTGGGACATCGTGATGTAGAAGGTCTAGTTTCATCAAAAGTAACATTTTCTCTTTCTATTAAACAAGCAAGATTTTTATGTTGGCGTTCTCTCAAAGTATCTTCTATATCCGATTCTTGTTCTAAAGTTGCAACTGATGCAGTGGCAGCTGAAATATCTGAATCTCCCCAAAGGAGAGCAGTGGAAGGGACCCAATCTTCACACATATCCTACTAATTTGTCAAATTAGGTTCATATTCTGGTTCATCATCACTATCCAACTGTTCAAAGAGAGGATTAGTATGCTTTCTACAATTTTCAAATCCTAGGCCAACTGGTTTCTTAGACTTGCATCCAAATTTAGCATGATCAAGAGGTTTGGACGTAGCATCCAAATTGTGTTTAAGAGGGCCATACCTAGGATAGCCCATATTCTTGACAAAAGTATATCCCCTTCCATAAGTCTTAGGAGAGGGAGAGAAGTTCTCATTGTGCTTATACTTTTCTTCTCTATAGATCCAGTCTCTAACAAATGTTTCATCTTTCTCATTTTGAATAGGCACTGATGATTCTACAAATTTTCCAAATAATGTAATAGCTGAAGAGGAAGGCTTAATCTCTCTTGAAGGTTTACCATAAGACTGAGGTGAAACTGGCAATGTTGTGAGGGAGTTGAGCTGATACCCCCCCATACCAAGGTCTACTGATTTAAACTTGTCTTTGCATTCAGCCAAAGTAGCATCAAAATCTTCTGCTTCTCTATTGAGGGGAACATGAGCCCCTGTTGAAATTGAATTAACAGATAAAGTGTTATCCCCAGGTATACAAATATCTATACCATTGTAGGGGAACTTAACACACTGATGGTAGGTAGATGGCACTGCTTGCATGTCATGAATCCATGGTCTACCAAGTAAGATATTATATGCAAGGGGTCATACATCAACTATTTGAAACAAAATATCCTTTTGAACAGGGCCAATCCTAACAGGAAGGATGACCAACCCCTTGGAACTTCTTTCTGCCTCATCTTAGGCTTTGATAGTAATTCTCTTTCTGGTATCTATAACATCTTCAAAATAACCAAACTCTTTCAAAAGACTAAAAGAACAAATATTAAGCCCAACACCCTCACCTATCAACACGCACCTCACACGGGTTCTATGGATCATGACCTCAATATGAAGGGCAAGATTGAGTAGATGGCTCAAAGATTTATCATCATCTTCTAAAAATGTAAGGTAATGAGGGGTAGCAATGTGATTAACCATATTATGGAATTGATCAATATCTAAGTTGTTGGGGACATTTGTCGTACGCAAAGCATCTTCAAGGATTTGTTTATGTCTTGGAGACAACTCTAAGAGCTCAAAGATTGAAATTTGAGCGGGTGTTCTTTGTAATTGATCAACAAGATTGTAGTTCGATTTAGGATTGATATCTGGCTTCAAGGTAACAAGCTTGGATGCCACTTGCTTAGGTTTACTTGACTGGCTTGAATTGGGTCCTCTAATGACAACGTGACCTTGAATTTGAGTAACAACATTAAGGGCTTGAGACGACCTTCTAGAGTTTGGACCCCTTAGCACCACAACAGAATTTCTATCAAAAATAGGAGGAGAGTCTTCATCTAGATCATAACCATAAGGATCTCTTCCACTCATCATGTTAACATTTTCTTCCACAAATTCAAGCATGTTGATGGTATTCTCTGCATCTATATAAGTATAGTTGATCTCAGCTTTGCCATTCTTAACTTTAGAGGTCTCCCCCTTTTCATATTTGGGCAAAGGTTCCTTGAATGCCTTGTGATCGGTGTTGGTTTTCGATCCATCTACTATAAGTTTTCCATTCTCAATGAGATCTTGAATGAGATGCCTAAGTCTCCCACAATTTTCAACATTATGTCCAATACCATTATGAAATATGCAAAATTCATCCTCCTTCCACCACCATGGTTTTTCTTTAGGTATATGAAAATGTGCTGCATCTAGAGGATGTGCCAGATTGCTATCAATAAGTTTTTGCAAAATTTCCCCATATGTCTCACCAAGTTTTGTAAATTGATGTCTTTCATTCTTAGGCTTACCTTGGTAACTTGGCTTACTTTCTTATTGAGTGGATGCATTGAGCTTTGTAGCTTGAACAGTACTAGATAAGTGGAGTATAGGTTGATCCTTATGTTGGGAGGAATCCACAGCTCCATAATTAACCACTTGTTTTTTCTTATTCCAATATTGGTTCTTCCCTTTATCCTTGTTGTTGTTTTGACCATTGTTGTTGTTACTTCCATGTTTAGTTAAAATTCCTTGTTCTTTCAAAACATCCTCAATTTGGCATGCAGTCTCAACCATGGTGTCAAAAACCATTTTCTTAACCTCATACCACATTTCGGGAACCAAATTACTAACAAGAATATCAATCTTTTCATTATCTAGAATAGTTCTAGAATAGCAAGAGCATTTTCATCTCCACCTTTGCAAGAAGGTAACAAAGAGCTCTCCTTGATTCTGCTTTAAGTTACATAAGTCCAACAAGGTAATAGATCTTGAAATATTGTATGCAAAGTGTTGAACAAATCTTTGAACAAGATCTTTGAAAGTCTTAACAGGAGGATTTATCTTAGTAAACCATTCCATTGCTTTCCCCCTAAGACTTCATGGGAATAACCTCATTAGGTACGAATCATCTTGATGGAACTCAAAACTAGTGGTATAAAACTGTCGCACATGATCATGTGGATCTCCACTCCCATCATATTTATCATATTGAAGAATTTCAACTTTTCTAGGAAATTCTTTCATGTCAACACTCTTATCAAAAGGATTAGGACAAATCGAGTCCAATGAGAAAGAATTCTTAGGTGCAGACATCTTGGCTATTTGTCTTTGTATTTCATCCATCTCCTCTTGAGATGGATCTTTTCTCTTAATCTTTCTATCCACATCAAAGTTGTAAGGGACCTTAGCCCCATTATCAATTAGACTCTTTAGGATCTTATCTTGGTTTTGCTTCACATACTTCCCCACATACTGTTGAAAAAATGGTTCTTGTTGCATGTGCATAAAATCTTGGGAGGTGCGATCAAAACTCATGCTACTACCTCCATATTGTGAACCATAATGAGCACATTGTAAAGATGGGTTTGAGCTTCTAGGAGGGGTTTGTCTCCTATGATGGTCATGTCTAGAAACCCTTCTTCCTCTAGGACTAGGAGATCGTGATGGTGATCTTGAATGTCTCCTACTTCTTGGAGTCCTAGGAGGAGTATATGGAGGAGAACCGTTTCCACCACTAATATGCATATGATTGAATGGACCATGAAGTTTTCGAGCCAAGAGCCTAGCTTTCTCTTCTTGAAGGGCTTTCCTTTCCATCTCTATCAAAGCTTGTTTCTCCAACTCTAGACGTTTAATTTGTTCTTGCTTATGAATTTGTTCATCTTGGAATACCTTCTTTTCATGCTCAATCCTCTTGAGTCTGTCACTCATGTAGTTGGTAGATGTTTTAAGAGGTGAGCTTGGTCTTGAATGTTGAAACAAGTTATTGTTATAAGTTGCATAGATGTGAGCATCATGAAGCTCATCTCCTTATTTCTCATGTTGTGATAACTCATCATTATAGACATGTCTCTTACCTTTCTCTCTCTCTCAGCCCTTTGGTGTGCATCCAAATATCTTGTTGAAATAAGAGGTGAGGTCAGTCTACTATTATGAGAGGAGCCACTAAAGGAAATAACATGTCCACTCCTTGCAACTAAATCCTCATAATGTTTATCCATGACTTCCCTCTCTCTGAGTCATTGTGTAACTGATATCCATAGAAGAGTGAGAAGATGCTAAGGGGATACCCAACTCACTAAGGTAACTCTTGGAATCAAACCAAATTTCTGAAGTATTCCTAGGTGATTTATCAAATATGGGTCCTTTTTCCTTATGTCTTTGGCGAGTTTGTACTAAGGGTAATTGGTTAAAAACCACTTGAGGTCGTTTTCCTTGATTTACTTGATATCTTGTTGTAACTGGCATGAAATAAAAAGTACTAGCTAATAGGATTACCCTAAGAGATGTTGGTATCAAACTAGGATAGAAAAGGCATTAACTTGTCCAAAAAGAGGTGATAAGATAGAAACTTGTAAATAGGGATAAGCCAACACTGCCACAGAGGTGCCCTTTAAATTTGGGTGGATAACCTAGCACATATGGACCAGGAGGATGGTCTTACCCAAATTATAAAAATTGAGATTGAAATTGTATGAAAGTGGATGGACAAGAGACTACCAAAACTCTCCAAGTATGTTATCAAAGAATCTAAAGGTTTATCTTTTCAACAAGGACGGTTTCTAGCTCACCAAGCGCCAAGCAAGGTCACTTGTGAAATCAAAGATTACTAATTCAAGAGGTGAAAACACAAGAATGTAAAGCTAAAAAAGCTTCTAACAACAGGGTAAGTAATCCAATATGACCCAGATCAACCCAAAAAACTGAAAATGACGGGACAACAAGCTAAAACGGGCTAAAAAATGACAGCAATAGTTTACTGGCAGACAGTTTTGTGCAAGGAAATGCTGTCTCACATGAGGATTTGTAGATAGACGTGCGAGGAAATGTACAGAGTGGCGTGAGAAAATAGAATAGACTGGTAAAACTAGGTAATACTGACGATAAGTTTCACGCGAGGGTTTCCAGATACTCACGCGAAGAAACGCAACAAACAACATAAAGAAACAGTTTTCTCGCACAAGGAAAGGACATAGAACTTAGATTTTGATCATTTTAATCATCCAAATAGATGCATTAACATATTTTATCATGAACCAAACACACAAAACAAAAATTAGGCAGTTCAAGCAATCAATGTCTTCAAACAATGGGCAAGGGACAAAGCAACCTTGCACATGAACATATATAGTGTCATAGTAATTCTACTATATAAGAATGCTCCTTGTGTATGTTCTCAAATTTTTTCCAATCACGCACATAGTACTAGAGAATAAAAAGTTGGTTGCACTATGGTTCTCAGTAATGGTTTGACTCTGTAACTTTTGTAATTTCAAGTGGGTGAAATCCAATCCCGGCGCACCGAGGTTTTGACATAGTCTGAGAATTTAATCAACCAGGAGCTGCTGAGGAGATCTGACAACCCACAAGAAACTACACTCGTGGATATTTCTTCCACAAGGACATTTATATAGCGGCTGTCACTACCATGGAAAAAATGGCTATTACCGCTTGAGGTTCTGTTGGTTGTATTCCTGGTTTTTGTTCGTTTGCCCTAAATTTTTGATTGGCCTCATGCTCTTTTCTTTCCCAAGTCAGAAGTATCTCATCCTCATATTTTCCCTGTGAATTTTCTGGGTCTTCAGGTCAAAATCCATGTAAAAAGTGCAAAACCTCAAAAACCTAGGTCTTGTTCTAAGCAAAAATGACAAGAAACCCTAAAATGTTCATTATGTTTCTATTATGGTGTTACCTTTTTTAGCAACTTAAGTCATGTGTCTTTTATCTTAGTTGCCTAGTCACTTGATCCTAACAACATATTCATTTTTGTTTCGAGACTTGGCGATTAACTAGTGTCGGGATGTCTCTTAAGGATATAGAATATTCTTTATGTTTTATGACACTTGATGGAGCCCTTTAGTCGCGTAGTCTCCAAATAAAGAAGCACGTCAGCAATCAGCAGTAGGGAAAATTGTTAAGTCACGGTGTTGCGTGGAAAAGCCAGCAGTTAATAAATGTTTATGAGACTTAGTGATTGCTTCAGTTGCGTAGTCTCTGAATTGGCTTGCAATTGATTGATATGTTAAATGTTTGTCGCGTAGTCTCCAAGAAAATTGACAATTAAGTGAAAGATGCCGAGACTTCACAACAAACCGCATGCAGTTTGGAATATAAGATAGTTGGGTGGTCGTTGGATTAAAATGCTAAGTTAGTATTTATTCAGCGATTCAGAGACAAATGATTAAATGGGACACGTGTCCATAATGCAAAAGATAATGGTTATTCACGTGGTCTCCCAAAAGAAAGGTCATTTGGCGATTAAGAGACAAAGTATAAAGTATTTTGTTGTCGCATAGTCTCCGGATAATTTAAAGGTATTAAAGAGTACTCAACGACTTAGCGGAGCCGTCAGATGCAAAGATGAAAAGATCAATAGTGGTCGTGAAGTCTCTGATTAAAAGAGCTTAAAGGTAAAAGTGCTCGCGACTTGGAGATAGCTATTTGTCGCATAGTCTCTGAATTAAAACCAAAAGCCAATGTTGTCGCGTAGTCTCTGAAAGAATTGTCAACTAACATTTGTAATCAGCAATTGAGTGACCAAGGTTATTCGCGGGGTCTCGTAAAGAAAAATAACATTTAGCGACTTGGAGATAACAGTAAAAAGGTGAAGATAACCACTAGTCGCGGAGTCTCCGAATAAACTTTGACTTAAATGTTTCATCAACCAAATTTGATTCCTTCAATCGCTTGGTCTCCAGAAGAATTAAGGGTTATGAAGTTGGGTCAGCGACAAGGAGATGCTTCATAGTCGCATGGTCGCTGAATCTGAAGATTCAGAAAAGGCAGTAGTTGCTGACGTGACAATGTGAAGGATTTAGCGTCCAATGAAAATCTAGAGTATTGATTGTTGTATGAAAAGGGTAGCTGAGATGTATGACAGATAACCAATCATATGAAGACATGTCACCTTCTTCAAATTTTATAAGGGTTTTTCTGAAAATACACATATATGATTTTGATTGCCTGTCACACTCATGAACTACGGCTAGGTTTTTAATTAATTTCATAGCGTGCTGAATTGAAAGCAGAATTGATGATTTTTCAAATGATGAGCTATGTACTTGAAACATTTACCATAAAGAGTTGATCAAAAGCTCATTTTCAACTTATCTTGCATTCAGAATTATAGAGCAAAGAAGTACTAGGTGTTTTGTTATCAGAAAAGTAGAAATTTGTCAGTTACAGAGTACCTAGCTAGTTATTGAGTTTCTTGAATTGCTAAACTGAGCACAGAGAAGAGTCGTGAATCCTGATAGAAGATTTGTTTCAATATCGGTAAAAAAGGGGATTGAAACAGAGAAAAATGAGTAGAGCAGTCAGTATGGCTTCAACCAATGGCAGAAGTGATGAAGTTGATGATGATGCAAAAGGAAAAAGGAATTATTCTGATGAATTCCTGAAGTTTTTGCCGGGGTCCACATAGAATAAGAGGGCCAATGCGAATGTGCTGACAGATGATTACTGCGAGATCAGAGATGCTCACACTCCAGGAGCAACTGGTTTTTCTCTTTAAAACTACTTCTATAACAATTCTAATAAGGGTATTCCAATATCAAACCCTTGGACTTGTGGTCTGGCTAGGTTAATTGTCCCTGATGTCTATATAGATGTAGACTTGTTTCTAGGTTTGGCCAGTCACTATGATATCCTGTCTAGGACAATTAAGAAAAATGATGGCACTGCCCTGTTAATTTTGAATAGAAACTCATTTATGCAAGCCTTTGGCTTATACAATACTATGTCCACAAAAATCATTATTACTAAGCAAGAGGAGAGGTATAGGTTAAAACCTGGTATTGCTAGGGGTCAATTATAGAAATACATGCATAAGGAGGTTAGGAACCATCTTAATCCTATACCCGGTACAACACCCTATTGTTTTAAGTACCTGAATTTCTATATCAAATATATTGCCTATGCCCTATGTAGAGTGTTAGGGATAGATGGAGGAGCTGAGAAGATTAACACTAGAATTTTGATGATGGTACTTGACTTACAAGAGGTGCATTCTAGAACCAGTTATGACTACATATAGTACATCATTGATAAGATGCATGAAGGATTTGTAGCTACACAAAAGAAGATGAAGGATCCCAAAGAGAAAGAACCTAGGTTCTTTCACTGTTCCATCCTGATGCATCTGCTCTTACATCTTAACTTTGGGATCATGGATGTGAACAATTTGGATCCTCAAAGGATTTTTTAGGACAGGCCTAATCCCATTCAGTTTTGGGTTAGGTTTTGGAACTATACATCCAAAGAATGTGATTACTGTGCATTTGAGAACTGGATTGTATATCCAATACTGTAGAGCATGGGCATCAACAAGACAAGGCTCCCAATCAAGGTGCCACAACTACTGAGGCCTTGTGAGTATGTAGATAAGTGAGAGGGAGATCATAACTGGGGAGACTTATTTCTAGAAGAGAATTTCACTATGATTAGGGTATATGGGTGTATACATCCACCACATATCTTGCCCTACCATGTGCCATCAAGAGTTGCTGCCATGGAATTCATCTGCTAGCTATTATTGACAGATAATGAACATTTTGCGCCACACAGGAAGGGGACCTTGACCCATAGACAATTAAAGATCTTTAATTTTAGCATTGGAAGGGGTGTCATTGATTCAGTCAGTAAGTGGTTGGAGAGTTGCAGAATGGGGGCAACATCATATAGATATATTGACCCTGAGGGTTTCATGGCAGGAGTCAAAAAGATTTTAACCCCCACAATTTTTAATACAAATGTTCATCGTACATGTATAGAAGAGGATGCAACAAGAAACCTTCTTGATGAAGATGAAATCAGAACAAGAAGGAATAGGATTCAGGAGTTGCTGAATCTGGAAAAGTAGATAAAGAGAAATGGGTTGGATTTTGGAGGCTTTTACGTTGATTTTCCCTATTTAGATAGGATTAAAGCCATGATAGATAATTTCTATGTACTCTTTGAACAACTTGACAATGTTTTGGATAAGAAAGGAGCTCAAGAGCGTGAGCATTCAGAATCAAAATATGAAAGTGGTAGTGATGGTGATTATGCCCGTCCACCCCAGTATCATCAGCCTCAACAAGATGTTGCACAGGCATCACAGTTGCAAGGAGGAGAAGGTCATATTATTTACTGGACAGAAGTCTCTTAGCCAGATGATGTAGAGGAGCCTTCAGCCAAAAGGTAGAAAGTTGACATAGGCCAAAATTCAATTATTAGGCAGGAGAAGAAAATAGATAAAGTGAGTTCCCTCATTCCTGGGAATAGGTTATAAGATCATAACCTGATAAAACTAATTAGACAAGGGAAGAGGCAGCAACTTGATGAAGAGGAGAATATTGAGTTGCCTCTGAAGGCATGCATTGATGAAAGGTTGATACATCAACAACAATTCCTAAGTGATGACAATTTCATCAAGACTAATGAATTCAAGGACTTTCTAAGATGGCATAAGGAGCAGATAAGGGCTCAATTGAAGGTTGATGGAGAGGAAATGGTCACAAATGAGGCCCTGTTAACCTTACAAGCATATGACACTGACAGTGAAGATGTCTCACCAGATGAGGTAATGTAAATGGTTTTAAACAGTGGCATTTTGCTTGCTGAAGGCTGGGACTTAGCTTCAGCCTTTATTATTGACCAAATAAGGAAACAACCAGACCTAACAATGGCAAGAAAGGTGCAGATGGGTGACATGATAAAGGGTTTTGGGTATAGCCCAAAGTCTCAAGATTTTTCCATCTGGAGCCTTTGTCCTAAAGATCAGAAACCTCAGTTGGTAAAAATTCAGGAGAATATGGTGGGCAACTAGATGGTTTGGACAATGCAGAATACAGGGGATCTGGAGATTTCTCAGATCAAGACTCACTGGGCTCACTTAAATGAAGACAAGACAAAGCAATTGTCTGAGAAGTGTAGCATTCTGATTGAGGAAACCAGTGCCCTAGCTAAAGACAGGGAGTTATGCCACATAAAGATACACCAACAGGATAAGGTAATTGTTGAGTTACTAAAGCAACTTGAGGAAAAACCTGAGGTGGTGTATGTGCCTCCACAACAACCCTTGCAAATTAAGTAGAAGGCCAAATCAGAGGAGGTGGGTGAGAAAGAGGATATGGGTGAGAAAAATAATGAAATAGCCCTAAATTCATTTAGATGCATTTTACAGCATAGAATTGACATACTAAAAGATAAGACAGATGTCATTTTGAATGCTTATAACAAGTTGCCCACCTACACACAGAGATAAGAGGGTACATTACTACTCTGAACCCTTAACTTGTTAATTGGTCTCCTAGGGTTCAACTATTTGAAAAGTTTGCTTATTTGCAACCCCTTAGACCAGATTTGCCTGAGGTTGTGACAGAGATAGAAGATGAGGTTAAAAGGGTTAATGTAGCCTTGTCATTCTTCAAAGGCAAGTTGAACCAAGTAGAGGCTAAATTAAGCCTGTTTTCTCTAGATTTCAATAGATTTGTGCCTTCCCTTAAAGGAGAAGATGATCGAGTAAAGGCCTTAGAGGCCTGGAAGAGTGAGTTTGACAGTAGGATGCCTAGTAATGAGGCATTCATTTCAGGATCTAATTTGGATTTTGAAGGCTTCAATAAGATTTTTGTCCTTCCACCGCTTCTACATTCTTTTCTTTTGCCTCTTTTGTAGCTTTAGGGTTAGGTTCCTTAAACCATCCGAAGCTTGTTGCATCCTAACCAAAAGGATTCCTAGATGGTTAAGGACCTATAAATAGACCAAGATTGTAAAAATCAAAAGGGATGAAATATATTGAAAATCATACTTTCTAGGTTTGTGTCTGTGTCTTTAAGCTTTTAAGCTTTTTTATGTACTAGAGCAGGACCATATCAATAAAATACAGTGTAATTTTACTCTATTTTCATTGTTGTCTCTTTATTTGTTGTGTATGCTCTTTTATGTTTAAATTTGTAAGGCATTTTTAAGCATTTTGGCTACAAGGTAGCTATCTAATTATTTGCAAGTTTCTTTCAAGGAAAGAATTAAGTTTTGTGAGTAGTTTTAGGGAGCATAACAATAGTTAAGGATTTGATACAATACTATAGAGGTGACAAGATAATTTGTGAGGAATTTTATCTGAATTGCATGTAAGTTGTAAGGCAACTTATATTATTTTACTTTTGTGTATTTCTGTGAACTTATTGAATCTCTAAGCCCAAAGGATAGGCACTGGTCTAGGATTTGATTTGATAATTTTTCATTATCCAAACATTCAAATACTATTCAAACCAATCATTTTAGAGTATCTTGTGTAGAATCAATTGTATTCCTAAGGTTTACAGTTGAAGTTTGTTGATTTCTTAAAGAGTAAATCAAATAGGTTATTCCGCCTAGATTCATAAGAGTTATAAAAGGAAAGAAGAATACAATTCCTAGTTATGTTGCTATCTGCTATCATTAAGATATTGATTTGGATTGCCAAGCTTTTTCTCAGAATAGTCATAGTCATCTGTATTATTATATACATGTTCATTTAAAATAGAGCATTCAACACATAAAATACAATCCACTCTAAAGATACTATTAAGACAGTAATCAGTCATAGGTAAAACTTGCCTGAGTCAGTGGATCTTAAAAAAGGATGTGATAATAGGTATCCCCACTGTTATCAAAAACCTCAACAATTAGTGTTTTTCTCTTGCTTGGGTCAGAGTGTTAAAAGGCATTAGGAGTCATAGGGTTTTCTAAGTATTCAAGCATCCTTCAGAGGTCCTGCAAGTAAAAACCCTAACAAATTTGTGACTCTACTAGGGAAAAGAGATTATAGAGTCTAGTTAAGAAGCTTCAGAATATCTCTAGTGCAAGTAGTGAAAAATCTCTGGTGTTTTCAAAATTTTTAAAAATATTTTCTGGTGGTTGTTGTCATATTATCCTTTGATAAGTATTCATTTATCCCAAGTGATTGGGTGGCGACTCGAAAATAAAATCTCTGAGATTAGTGCAAATTGAGTGAATATCTTTCATAATGAATACTAGGTCAAGGATGAGAACAGATCCTGAAAAGGTGTTATATGGTGGACTCCCATCATCCTCAAGGATGGAAATGTCTTGGAGAAAAAAGAGAAATCCAATTAACATGGATGAGACCCCTTTAAGAGGTAAAGAGGGTAATGTTAGGAGAGATATGAATACCAGTCAGCGTTCTCATGATGGAAATACTTCATATTATGAAGAAGCTGCTGAGAGGGTATTAGAAACACCCACAGTCACCTCTACTTCAAATGAGAGAGAAGAGACCAGCACATCTAGTTCAGATTCAGAAGATGCTCCCTCTGATATGCTAGCAAATGAAGAGAAGTTCATTTTGAAATAGCTCGCCCTAGTTCAACAAATGAAAAGGGAGAGAGAAATGAGAAGGAAAAACAAGATCATAAGGATGTTGATAAGAATAGAAGAAGATCTTCAAAGCATCAAAGTATGAAAGATACAGAGAGGTCCCAGAAGGACCAAGAAATATCAGTCACTCATAAAGCTCCTATGTCACAAAAGGATAAAGGAAAGAAAAATATGAGTGAATGTAGAGATCAAGAACCTAAAGTTCAGAAGCCTTTGATAGAGAAAATGTTCAAGTTAGACATTGACTTGGAACAGTTGAGAATTGAAAAAATAAACCATAGAAAAAATGTTGGAAAAAGCATAAATGGAAGCTGCAACAGTTGAAATGAAGAAAAAGATGTATTTCTTGCAGTCTTCAAAGTATTATTATACTGGACCATAGAATACTACTACTTCTAAAGAAAAAATCACCACTTTCAAGGAAGATGATCGTTTTCAAAGAAAACCATTGCATACTGAAAGGTACAAACAATTTAATTTTGTTGGCATCCCTGGGTATCCTAATGCTTTCCCTAAAGATGTGGGTGATATAGGAGAAAAACTCCCAAAGTTTTCAGGTAATAATGTTATATCTTGTGAAGCACATCTAAGAAAATTCATTGATTTTGTTGATGATTTGAATATCACTCATTAAGATGGATTAATGAAATTATTTGTTCAGTCTTTAGTAGAAGATGCAAGGGAATGGTTTAGGAGCCTTTCTAATGGATCTATTGTTTCTATGGATGAGTTGATTGAATTGTTTAAGGATCAATATGGAGACAAAACAAATAAAGGCTTTTTCTTGAATGAGTTCAACAATATTAAAAAAAATTATAATGAAGAAGTCACTGAGTTTAATACAATATTTCAGAGAGCTATGCATAGTCTGTTTTAGAAGATAAGACTGGATGAAGAGGTATGTCTAGCAACTTATTTGAATGCCTTTGATTCTAAAATGGGATATGCTCTTAGAGATAAAAACCCTAGAACTCTTATTGATGCTTATAAAATAGTAGTCAATATTGAAATGAATAGAAGAGTATATGGTAAGTTAAATAGGAGGGATGACTCAAGGTTTAGTAGGAGCAATTTGAAAGAACCAGATTACAAAGAATATAAGGCTCCTCAGAACAATAGACCTTCTTATAATACTACTTACAATCCTCAAAATAGAATGCAAAACCATCCTTATGGAACTTAATTCAAAGATGGAAAGCATGTTACTGTACTTAGAAAAGATAAAATAGACAACAAAACTCTAGACCCTCTTCAAAAAATTTTTGTTCATTTCTACAATTATGATACTTGGTGTGAAGCATGTGAGGCCCCTCATAACCCTAATTTTTGTATCATTTCCTTAGATTTAAGAGTAAGTGAAGAATAGGGAAATGATGATGGTGAACAGTGTGATCATAGTATGACCAACACTTATTCAGGCCATGATATGGACTCAGACAATGAAGAGGAAAATCATGATTATTATATTTCACAAAGGAGGATGGAGACTCATCATCAACAAATTTTATCTGATAGTGAAACTGAGGAAACTGATGATGATATAAGATGTTATGCTCAAGAAAGTCAGGATGTTCCACTCATTAGGAAAGCTTTAGATGAAGAGAAAGCTTGGATAACCGCAGAGTTAGTGAACAAAGCTAGAAGCAATTATCTCTTGAGGAACATGGTAGTAGGTGGTACTGGTAGCCAGCCATCAGATGTCTTTATAAAAGAAAATAAGAGAGACACTAAGTATGTGCAAAAAAAGGAAGGACTAGGTGAAAATGTACATAAACATAAGGTCAAAGTTATTACAAAAGCCCTTGAACCAAATGTTGTACAAGGGGAAGATTTGAAAAGACAAGATAAAGGTATTCTTGTTCAAAAGATAGAGAATAAAAATTTAAAAGAATCAGCCCTGAAAGAACATAATGATGATAATGATGTCACTTTTGACAAATCAAAGTTTTCAGATATGAGATACACTCCAGTAGATATGGGTCAATGTTTGTCCCAGATGACAGTTAAAGTTCCATTTCTGGAAATGATGAGAATTAAAGAACATAAGGAAAAAGTAATGTCATTATTAAATAGTGTACCCACAATAAAGGTTCTAAGTCAAGAGGATGTTGGTAAGAGGCCAATTACCATGGGACAAGAAGTTGATTTGTTAACATTTGAAATTCCCCAAATATTCTTGAACGCAACTTCTTCTGCAAAAGTTGTTGACCCATTTTTTCTTTCATTAATAATTAATGATAAGATGCTGAAAAATTGCATGATTGATTCAGGAGCATCTAATACAGTTATGCCAATTGAAATCATGAGGTCAATGGGGTTACAAGTTGATACTCCTTATGGAATATGCAGAGCTATGGACTCTATGGAGGTCCCCGTGATTGGTACCATTGATGCTATGCCTTATAGGTTAGCAATCTTCCTTGATATAGTGATGACTATGAATGTTCTTGTGGTTTATATACCACCACATTATGGCATGTTGCTATCAAGAAAATGGAGTGCTCAAATGGGAGGTAGTATACAAAATGATTTATCATATGCTACTTTCAACATTTCTGGAGAAAATGTTAAGGTCTTAAGGGAGAGTAGAACTC
>MU224334.1:5241102-5256365 GCA_018584345.1 Thuja plicata
ACTTGAAATGTTTGATGCCTTTGATATAAGTTGGTTAGAAAGGTCAAAAAATATAATGGCTGATTTTTTAGCAAATGTTGCTTTAAAAAATGATGATTTGACCTTACATGGGGTATCAATATTAGAACTCAAAACAAGACCAGTTGTTTCAGACAACATATACAACTGGCAGGTGTTCTAGGATGAGCAAGATATTTTGAGGTTCATGCAATGTTTAGACCATTATGAGAACCAAAGCATAGATTGTAGTTCCTTACTAGAACATGATGATGGAAAAGAATACATATTTTTAAATGAAGTTTTCCAATTAAGTTCTAATAAGATTCCTAGGGGTCTGGTTGAGCTTAAAGCATTGTTTAAAAGTCCGCAAAATGATTCATCAAATTTAAGCAATGCCAAGACTGAGGATTTAGAAGAAATAAACTTAGGATCTGAAAGTAGTCCTCAAATAATTTATATTGGGAAAGGTTTAGATTCTCACATAAGAACTAATCTGATCAAATTATTGAGAAAATATAAACATGTCTTTGGTTGGTCATATGAGGATTTTAAAGCATATAGAGAAGACCTTTTTCAACATGAAATCCCATTGAAATCAAATGTGAAACCATTTAGGCAAAAATAGAGGCCTATTAACCCCTTGTTGGCTCCTAAAATGCAACAAGAGTTGATGAAACTTAGGGATGTTGGGATAATCCAGCCCATCAGACATTCGACTTGGGTATCAAATTTGGTGCCAATCAGAAAGAAAAATGGTGATATTAGACTATGTGTGGATTTCAGGAATCTAAATATTACTTCATTAAAAGATAATTATTCATTATCCAATATGGAAGCAATGTTACACAAGGTGACTGGTTGTGAGTTGCTGTCTATGATGGATGGTTTCTCAAGTTATAACCAGGTCTTAGTTAAAGAGATAGAGCAGTATAAAATTGCATTTACTACTCCATGGGGAACTTATGTGTATATCAAAATGCCTTTTGGATTAATAAATGCATGGGCAACTTTTCAATGGGCCATGGATGTTGCTTTCAAAGAATTCATTGATATATTCATGGTTATTTATCAAGATGATTTGACTGCATATTCCAAAAGGGCTGTTGATCATTGTGATCACTTGAGTAAGATTTTTAATAAGGCATTGGAATATGGTGTCTCACTAAATCCAAAGAAGTGTCATTTTTTAGTCAAATAAGGAAAGTTGCTTGGACATTTAGTGTCTAGGCAAGGGGTAAGAATAGACCCTGAGAGAGTGGAAGCAATTCAAAAGCTGATTGCTCCAAAGAACTTAAAAGGTGTGCAGTCTTTCTTAGGAAAGATTAACTTTGTCTGAAGGTTCATAGTAAATTTTGCAGAAATTTTTAAACCCATTGTTAAGTTATTAAAGAAAGATGCCAAATTTGTTTGGAATGAAGAAGCTCAACAAGCATTTGAAAAAATAAAAAATTAAGTACAGAGGGCTCCAGTTCTGAAATCTCCAGATTATCCTAAGCCTTTCTCTTTGTTTTCATTTGCATCATTTCATACAATTGCTGCTATTTTTCTTCAGAAGGATGAGAAAAGTTTTGAACATCCAATTTCTTTTTATATTAAATCCTTGCAGACTCCAGAGCTTAATTATGAAATAATAGAGAAACAAACTTATGCCTTGGTAAAAGCTGTGAAATCTTTTAGGCCTTACTTGGTTTGTGCTAAAATACAGGCTTTTGTTCCTCATTCAACAGTGAAAGATATCCTTACACAGTCAGAGGTAACTGGTAAGAGGTGTAAATGGATCACCAGAATTCAAGAATTCAACCTTGAGATCCATATTACAAAGTTAATAAGAGGACAAGGCTTGGCAAAGCTCATGACAGAAGAAAATCTAGATTGAGTACGGCTAAATCAGATAGAATTACATGATCAAGCTATTACGAGCATAGAAAGGCAACCATACTATACTGATATTATTTTCTTTCTCAAAAATGCTAAGTGTCCTGATCATTACTCTAAAGATCAGAAAAGGAGTCTAAAATTACAAACTAAAAGGTACACTTTGATCCAGGGTGACTTGTTTTGGAAAGATAAGAATGGTGTATTATTGTTATGCCTTGATAGTTACCAAGCTGAGAAAGTTTTTAGTGAAATGCATGAAGGCGAATGTGGAGGTCACTTTTCTGCTAAAACTACCGCCCATCAGATTTTAAGGGCAGGGTATTATTGGCCTACTTTGTTCAAGGATACCTATATACATGTCAGGAAATGTGAACCATGTCAAATGTTTTCCAATAAACTAAATTTTTCAGGTGCTTTGTTGTTGAACCCAGTGAGTACTGAAGCTCCTTTTGCTATGTGGGGGATTGATTTTAGTGGTGAATTTTAGGAGAAATCTAGTGGTGGACATAGTTGGATATTGGTTGCGACAGATTACTTTACTAAGTGGATTGAAAGCTATTCCTACAAGGAAAGAAACAAGCAAGGTAGTTACTAAATTTCTCATGGAGAATATTATAACCAGATTTGATGTAGCTACTAAGTTAGTGATGGTCAATGCTATGAGTTTCAGATAAGAAGAAATGACAAGTTTCTGTGAAAGGTATGGGATCAAAATATCATACTCATCACCATATC
Source organism: Thuja plicata (assembly GCA_018584345.1). NCBI lineage: Eukaryota > Viridiplantae > Streptophyta > Pinopsida > Cupressales > Cupressaceae > Thuja > Thuja plicata. The sequence continues at coordinate 5,243,716 of MU224334.1, forward strand.
ACCCACAGGCTAATGGACAAGCTGAGTCTAAAAATATGAGTATATTGAAGATATTAAAAAGGACACTGAAACAAAATAAAAGAACATGACACACAAAGTTGAAATTATCCCTTTGGGCTGATAGGATAACACTCAAAAAGGCAACTGGTAAATCTCCTTTTGAGATGGTATATGGACTAAAAGTAAGGTTGCCAATTAACAATTTATTAACAATATGTCAATTTATACAGCAAGAACATTTATATGTCTCTGATGATATGCAATATAGAATGATGCATCTGATTGAATTGGATGAAGTAAGGAGAAATAGTCAGAAAGAAAACATGAAATCGCAGCAGAAGATGAAGTACCTTTTTGACAAAAGGGCTACTGAAAGAAAATTCTAGGCTGGTGACCTAGTTCTCTAATGGAATGCAAGAGCAGAAGACAAAGGTAAGCACGAAAAATTTGAATCTTTGTGGCTAGGTCCATTTATTGTCTCAGAAATTTTTGGCAAAGACTCTTATTTATTAAAAAATATGGAGCGAGAATATTTTGAGTTGCCTGTGCATGGGAAATTCTTGAAGCCTTTCTTTAATTGAGGATCAAAGTAATGCACAAGTAAATATGTATCATATTATGAATAATTTCCCTTTGTGTTTGTAAATACTGTAAATAGTTTCCCTTCTGTTTTAGGTTAGTTGGCTTCCTTGTCATTTTTTGAAAGGTCTGCAACCAGAGATTCTGTGGTTCTTTGCCATAAACTGTGTTTAGTCAGTCCTTAGGTAGAGCCACTGCTGGTTGTATTCCTAGTTTTTGTTTGTTTGCCCTAAATTTTTGATTGGCCTCATGCTCTTTTCTTTCCCAAGTTAGAAGTATCTCATCCTCGTATTTTCCCTATGAATTTTCTAGGTCTTCAGGTCAAAATCCATGTAAAAAGTGCAAAACCTCAAAACCCTAGGTCCTATTCTAAGGCAAAATGACAAGAAACCCTAAAATGTTCATTATGTTTCTATTTTGGCGTTACCTTTTTTAGCAACTTAAGTCATGTGTCTTTTATCTTAGTCACCTAGTCGCTTGATCCTAACAGCATTTTCCTTTTTGTTTCGAGACTTGACAATTAACTAGTGTCGGGATGTCTCTTAAGGACCCAAAATATTCTTTATGTTTTACGAGACTTGGCAGAGCCCTTTAGTCGTGTAGTCTCCAAATAAAGAAGCACGTCAGCAATCAGCAACAAGGAAAATTGTTAAGTCGCGGTGTCGCGTGGAAAAGCCAATAGTTAATAAATGTTTATGAGACTTAGCGTTTGCTTCACTCACGTAGTCTTTGAATTGGTTTACAGTTGGCTAATATGTTAAATGTTTGTTGTGTAGTCTTCAAGAAAATTGACAGTTAAGTGAAAGATGCCAAGACTTGGTGACAAACTACATGTAGTTTGGAATATAAGATAGTTGGGTGGTCACTGGATTAAAATGCTTAGTCAGTATTTATTTAGTGATTCACAGACAAATGATTAAATGGGACACGTGTCGATAATGCACAAGATAATGGTTAGTCACGTGGTCTCCCAAAAGAATGATGTCATTTGGCAATTAAGAGACAGAGTATAATGTATTTTGTTGTTGTGTAGTCTCTGGATAATTTAAAGGAATTAAAGAGTACTCAATGACTTAGCGGAGCTGTCAGATGCAAAATTGAAAAGATTAATAGTGGTTGCAAAGTCTCTGATTAAAAGAGCTTAACGGTAAAAGTGATCGTGACTTGGAGATATTTGTTTGTCGCGTAGTTTCTGAATTAAAACCAAAATCCAATGTTGTCGCGTAGTCTCTGAAAGAATTGTCAACTAACATTTGTAATCAGCGATTGAGCAACCAAGGTTAGTCGCGGGGCCTCGTAAAGAAAATAAAATTCAACAACTTGGAGATAACAGTAAAAAGGTGAAGGTAACCACTAGTCGCAGAGTCTCCGAATAAACTTTGAGTTAAATGTTTCATCTAGAGACTTTGATTCTTTCAGTCGCTTGGTTTCTAGAAGAATTAAGGGTTATGAAGTTGGGTCAGTGACAAGGAGATGCTTCACAGTCGCATGGTCGCTTAATCTGAAGATTCAGAAAAGGTGGCAGTTGCTGACGTGACAATGTGAAGGATTTAGCATCCAATGAAAATCCAGAGTATTGATTGTTGTATGAAAAGGGTAGCTGAGATGTATGACAGATAACCAATCATATGAAGACATGTCACCTTCTTTGAATTTTTATAAGGGTTTTTCTAAAAATACACATATATGATTTTGATTGCCTGTCACACTCATGAACTACGGCTAGGTTTTCAATTAATTTCACAGCATGCTGAATTGAAAGCAAAATTGATGATTTCTCAAATGATGAGATATGTACTTGAAACATTTACCATAAAGAGTTGATCAAAATCTCATTTTCAACTTATCTTGCATTCAAAATGATAGAGCGAAGAAGTACTAGGTCTTTTGTTATCAGAAAAGTAGAAATTTGTCAGTTACAGAGTACCTAGGTAGTTATTGAGTTTCTTGAATTGCTAAACTGAGCACAGAGAAGAGTCGTGAATCCTGATAGAAGATTTGTTTCAATATCGGTAAAAAAGGGGATTGAAACAGAGCAAAATGAGTAGAGCAGTCAGTATGGCTTCAACCAGTGGCAGCAGTGATGAAGTTGATGATGATGCAACAGGAAAAAGGAATTATTTTGATGAATTCCTGAAGTTGTTGCCAGGGTCCACACATAATAAGAGGGCCAATGCGAATGTGCTGACAGATGATTACTGTGAGATCAGAGATGCTCACACTCAAGGATCAAGAGGTTTTTCTCTTTACAACTACTTCTATAACAATTCTGATAAGGGTATTCCAATATCAAACCCTTGGAATTGTGGTCTGGCTAGGTTAATTGTCCCTGATGTCTATATAGATGTAGACTTGTTTCTAGGTTTGGCCAGTCACTATGATATCCTGTCTAGGACAATTAAGAAAAATGATGGCACTGCCCTGTTAATTTTGAACATAAACTCATTTATGCAAGCCTTTGGCTTATACAGTACTATGTCCACAAAAATCAATTTTACTAAGCAAGAGGACAGGTATAGGTGAAAACCTGGTATTGCTAGGGGTCAATTACAGAAACACATGCATAAGGAGGTTAGGAACCATCTTACTCCTATACCCGGTACACCACCCTATTGTTTTAAGGACATGCATTTCTATATCAAATATATTGCCTATGCCATGTGTAGAGTGTTAGGGATAGATGCAGGAGTTGAGAAGATTAACACTGGAATTTTGATGATGGTACTTGACTTACAAGAGGTGCATTCTAGCATCAGTTATGACTACATACAGTACATCATTGATAAGATGTATGAAGGATTTGTATCTGCACAAAAGAAGATGAAGGATCCCAAAGAGAAAGAACCTAGGTTCTTTCACTATTCCATCCTGATGCATTTTCTCTTACATTTTAAATTTGGGATCATGGATGTGGACAATTTGGATCCTCCAAGGATTTTTCAGGACAGGCCTAATCCCATTCAGTTTTGGGTTAGGATTTGGAACTATACATCCAAAGATTGTGATTACTGTGCGTTTGAGAATTGGATTGTATATCCAATACTACAGAGCATGGGCATCAACAATAAAAGGATCCCAATCAAGGTGCTGCAACTACTGAGGCCTTGTGAGTATGTAGATAAGTGGGAGGGAGATCATAACTGTGGAGACTTCTTTCTAGAAGAGAATTTCACTATTATTAGGGTATATGGGTGTACACATCCACCACATATCTGACCCTACCATGTGCCATCAAGAGTTTCTGCCATGGAATTCATCTGCCAACTATTATTGACAGATAATGAACATTTTGCTCCACACAGGAAGAGGACCTTAACCCCTTGACAATTCAAGATCTTTAATTTTATCATTGGCAAGGGTTCCATTGATTCAGTTAGTAAGTGGTTGGAGAGTTGCAGAATGGGGGAAGCATCATATCGATATATTGACCCTTAGGGTTTCATGGCAGGAGTCAGAAAGGTTTTAACCCCCACAATCCCTAATACAAATGTTCATTATACATGTATAGAAGAGGATGCAACAAGAAACCTTCTTGATGAAGATGAAATCAGAACAAGAAGGAATAGGATTCAGGAGTTGCTGAATCAGGAAAAGCAGATAAAGAGAAATGGGTTGGCTTTTGGAGGCTTTTATGCCAATTTTCCCTATTTTGATAGGATTAAAGCCACGATAGATAATTTCTATGTACTCTGTGAACAACTTGACAATGTTTTGGATAAGAAAGAAGCTCAAGAGCTTGAGCATTCAAAATTATAATATGAAAGTGGTAGTGATGGTGATTATGCCCATCCACCCCAGTATGATCAACCTCAACAAGATGTTGCAGAGGCACCATAGTTGTAGGGAGGAGAAGGTCATATTATTGACTTGACAGAAGTCTCTCAACCAGATGATGTAGAGGAGCCTTTAGCCAAAAGGTAGAAAGTTGACATAGGCCAAACTTCAATTATTAGGCAGGAGAAGAAAAGAGATAAAGTGAGTGCCCTCATTCCCAGGAATAGGTTATATGATCATACCCTGAGAAAACTAATTAGACAAGGGAAGAGGCAACAACTTGATGAAGAGGAGAATATTGAGTTTCCTCTAAAGGCATGCATTGATGAAAGGTTGATACATAAGCAACAATTCCTAAGTGATGAAAATTTCATCAAGACTGATGAATTCAAGGACTTTCTAAGATGGCATAAGGAGCAGATAAGGGCTCAATTGAAGGTTGATGGAGAGGAAACAGTCACAAATGAGTCTTTGTTAGCCTTACAAGCATATGACCCTGACAGTGAAGATGTCTCACCAGATGAGGCAAGGAAAATGGTTTTAAATAGTGGCATTTTTCTTGCTGAAGGTTGGGACTTGGCTTTAACTTTTATCATTGACCAAATAAGGAAACAACCAGACCTAAAAATGGAAAGTGAAGTGAAGATGGGTGACATAATAAAGGGTTTTGGTTATAGCCCAAATTCTCAATATTTTTCCATATGGAGCCTTTGTCCTAAAGATAAGAAACCTCATTTGGTAAACATTCAAGAGAATATGGTGGGCTACCAGATGGTTTGGACGGTGCAGAATATAGGGGATCTAGAGATTTCTCTGATCATGACTCACTGGGCTCACTTAAAGGAAGACAAGACAAAGCAATTGTCTGAGAAGTGCAGCATTTTGATTGAGGAAACTAGTGCCCTAGCTAAAGACAAGGATTTATGCCACATAAAGATACACCAACAGGATAAGGCAATTGCTGAGTTACTAAAGAAACTTGAGGAAAAACCTGAGGTGGTGTATGTGCCTCCACAACAGCCCTTGCAAATTGAGGAGAAGACCAAATCAGAGGAGGTGGGTGAGAAAGAGGATATGGTTGAGAAAAAGAATGAAATAGCCCTAAATGCATTTAGATGTATTTTACAACATAGAATTGACATACTAAAAGATAAGACACATGTCATTTTGAATGCTTATAACAAGTTGCCCACCCTACACACAGAGATAAGAGGGTACATTACTACTCTGAACCCTTACTTTGTTAATTGGTCTCCTAGGGTTCAAATATTTGAAAAGCTTTCTTATTTGTAGCCCCTTAGACCAGATTTGCCTGAGATTGTGACAGAGATAGAAGATGAGGTTAAAAGGCTTAATGTAGCCTTGTCATTCTTCAAAGGCAAGTTGAACCAAGTAGAGGCTAAATTAAGCCCGTTTTCTCCAGATTTCAATATATTTGTGCCTCCCCTTAAAGGAGAAGATGATCAAGTAAAGGCCTTAGAGGCCTAGAAGGGTGAGTTTGACAGCAGGATGCCCAGTAATGAGGCATTCATTTCAGGATCTGATTTGGATTTGGAAGGCTTCAATAAGATTTTGGATGAGGCTTTCAAAGCGGAGAGTGACATCAATAAATTCCTAGCAGATGTTAAAAGCATCACCGATGTCAGGTGGGAAAGGGAAAAGGCATAGGTATAGAGAACACAGAGCTTCAAGTGGCCTACATAAGATCAAGTGACAACATGGGAACTGATGACTAAGCCCAAGAAGAAGAAGCTTGTGGTGGAGGAGGAAGTCCTAGATGAAGAGTAAAAGGGAACACTTGGCACCTGATCATTGAGCACAGGGAGGTTAGCTATTAATAGAGATGAATGTAAGTTAGCCTGTAATGGCAGTCACTTAATCTTGTTGCAACTACCAGAAGCTATGCTGAACATTGTCAGACAAAGGTGCCAGATTCCAGAAAGGACAAAGAGTATCAGATTTTATCCCCAGTTTTTGTCCTTCCACCGCTTCTACATTCTTTTCTTTTGCCTCTTCTGTACTTTTAGGGTTAGGTTCCTTAAACCATCCAAAGCTTGTTGCATCCTAACCAAAGGGATTCCAAGATGGTTAAGGACCTATAAATAGACCAAGATTGTAAAAATCAAAAGGGATGAAATATATTGAAAATCAGACTTTCTAGATTTGTGTATGTGTCTACAAGCTTTTAAGCTTTTTTATGTACTAGAGCAGGACCATATCAATAAAATACAGTGTAATTTTACTCTATTTTCATTGTTGTCTCTTTATTTGTTGTGTATGCTCTTTTATGTTTAAATTTGTAAGGCATTTTTAAGCATTTTGGCTACAAGGTGTCATATGCATTTTTAATAAATTAATTGATTTTGAATGCACATTTATGTTTTTATAATTAATTAAATTCATTTTTGATTTCATTGACAATTTTGTAATTTTTATTTAATTAATGTGTCATAATATCAATTAAATAATTAACATAATGTTTATTTGCCAATGTATTATGATTTTAAGAATTAATTAATTAATCAAGTAGGATGATTGATTAGGACCTAGGGTTTAGGTCAAATCAGTTCAAATTTGATAATTGCCTGTTTGATTTAGGACTTAGGTTTAATCAAGATTAGGGTTTCTTGATTAGTTTCTGAGATTGGGGGTCTAGGGTTTAGGTAACCATTTTTAGGTGATTACATTTGCCCCTCTTTGAATTGATGTGCAATCAGCGCGTTGATTCAAAGACCTGTTAGCGAGAAGACCCAGAATAGTTTGATTTTAAGAGATGAAACCATTCTTTTGAAGAAGAAGACCAACTTCAAGCTTGATTGGACGAAGATCAATCAAAAGATATAAAATAGAGTGCTCAGTTTGATTTGAAGTGATGAAACTAAACATCTGTTAGGAACTCTTAAACCTTTTTGATTGGTTTGAATGAATAACCAGTTTGTTTTGAAGCGATGAAACATATTACCATTAAGAGATTTGATTAGCAAGCAAATTGACTTGATTTGAATTGATGAAGCCAATTTGATCAATGTATCTGGTTTCAATAATGATTGCCCTGTATAAGACTAATCTTGTCTAGTTTTGAGTGCATTCACCACTGTATAAGACCATTGATTAGGTTTCCTTTGATTTAAGATGATCTCAACTTGATTTGATGTGATGAAGCTGAGATGCCCCAAGCGATGGGGTTTTGATTGAGGATGTAATCACTAGAATGTTAATGTCCTGATCCTGCCCCCTTAGGAGCGAAATTGAAATATGGCTAGGTGCCCCAGTGATGAGAAGCAATTTGATTGATTAGACAATTTAGGAAGAAACTGATCTGATTATAAAGAGATCCCATGTGGTTAGGACAAAATTTGTACTTGATGAGAGGTCTTGTTGACCGAGATTGACCAATAAGATACATGGATTGATGAGAAGAAAAGTGTGAGAGATTTCTATTGGTTGTGCAAGTAGTCAAATTAAGATTTCAATTTTGATCCTAAAAATAGAATCAGGATAGTGGATTTAGCAAGAGGGTGTCATGACCACTTGACGATGAGAAGATTGATCGATTAGAATCTCAGATCCTTCACATTGGAGAGAGATAAAGTTATTATGCTGATTTCAACACTATGCAGATGCAGATGCAAGACTAACATGAATTCAACGAATGCAACCTAAGGTGTAGTCACTGAGCTTTAGTAGTTGAAGATTTTCATCATTGAGCATTTTTGGAACATCAGAGTCGATACAATCCTTAATGGTGCCACTGCAACCATAAGAATATGAATATGAATTTCATCGGATAAGATATGGGAAACTAATGTAAGCATCAAGGCACAAAAGCTGAGATGACCTAAACGTTGTTTCCAATTTTGATAGTGCAAGAGTACACCAATATCGAGGCATGCAAAGCTAAGATAACCATGAGTGTGATCTTGTGTAAACAAACAGATAAATAACAAACAAGGAGATAGTACCGACCTCACCTTGACGTACAAATAAAGAGGATTGAGGGATGTGAGGATTTTCTGCCTTAATGCAGGAGCTCTTACCACATACACCTTGATTATTTGACATTGCCGGATCATCGGGACCACATCAACACACAGTAAACAAAAAAAATCTTAATGAAATCAATGAGAATAGACAACATACAAATACAAGTTCAGCATACTTCAGCCAGTTTCAAAGTTTTCAGATGTGTATAGGTATAGGGTGTTGAGAAACACCGTTGTGCTTGTGAGTGCTTTGTGTTTGATTGCTATCGATCTGTTGTTTACATTTGTGATATCCAATGTGTGTTACAAAACACAGATGCATCCAAAGATGGTGTTAAGAAACACTGTTTGATTAAGGTGTTGAGAAACACCTGTTTGCGTTAGTAGTGAGTTTTTCTTCAAAAATGACAAGATTACTAACTCTGGTGTAAATCAAAGATGTGATCAAATTTGGGGACCCATGCCCCAAGTAGAAAAAATCGATAACTGACTTGACTCATACTGCAAGGACAAATCCGATTTGATTTCCTCCAGGTTATGACTCTGGATCGGTTTCAAGCCAGGAGGGTTCTCAAAAGAACTAGAGTGTCACGAAAGTGACTGAAAGATATGTACAAACTGAAGCAAAGGATTGATGCCAAGATTGAGCATTGATAGATGGAGCGTTGAGTACAAGAGGCGCCTGTTTACCAGGTTTTCACCTTCTTGGAAGAGATTCTATTTTTGCTACCATGGCGCCTGTTTACCAGTTTTTCACCAAGTACTCTTTCTTCTTTTTCAATTTTTTTGATTTTTTTTATTAATACATCAAGGCGCATATTGCTAGGTTTTCACCAAGATGACTAATTATTTGCAAGTTTCTTTCAAGGAAAGAACTAAGTTTTGTGAGTAGTTTAGGGAGCATAACAATAGTTAAGGATTTGATACAATACTATAGAGGTGACAAGATAATTTGTAAGGCATTTTATCTGAATTGCATGTAAGTTGTAAGGCAGCTTACAGTATTTTATTTTTTTGTATTTCTGTGAACTTATTGACTCTCTATGCCCAAAGGATAGGCACTGGTCTAGGAATTGATTTGATAATCTGTCATTATCCAAACATTCAAATACTATTCAAACCAATCATTTTAGAGTATCTTGTGTAGAATCAATTGTATTCCTAAGGGTTAGAGTTGAAGTTTGTTGATTTCTTAAAGAGTAAATCAAATAGGTTATTCCTCCTAGATTCATAAGAGTTATAAACGAAAAGAAGAATATAATTCCTAGTTATGTTTCTGTCTGCTATCATTAAGATATTGATTTGGATTGCCAAGCTTTTTCTCAGAATAGTCATAGTCATCTGTATTATTATATACATGTCCATTTAAAATAGAGCATTCAACACATAAAGTACAATCCACTCTAAAGATATTGTTAAGACAGTAATTAGTCATAGGTAAAACCTGCCTGAGTCAGTGGATCTCAAAAAAGAAGGAGGTGATAATAGGTATCCCTAGTGTTATCAAAAAACTCATCAATTAGTGTTTTTCTCTTGCTTGAGTTAGAGTGTTAAAAGGCATTGGGAGTCATAGAGTTTTCTAAGTATTCAAGCATCCTTCAGAGGTCCTGCAAGTAAAAACCCTAACAAATTGGTGACTCTACTGGGGAATAGAGATTATAGAGTCTGGTTAAGAAGCTTCAGAATATCTCTAGTGCAAGTAGTCAAAAATCTTTGGTGTTTTCAAAATTTTTACAAATCTTTTCTGGTGGTTGTTGTCATATTATCCTTTGATAAGTATTCATTTATCCCAAGTCATTGGATGGCGACTCTAAAAGAAAATCTCTGAGATTAGTGGAAATTGAGTGAATATCTTTCATAATGAATACTAGGCCAAGGATGAGAATAGATCTTGAAAAGGTGTTATATGGTGGACTCCCATCATCCTCAAGGATGGAAATGTCTTGGAGAAAAAAGAGAAATCCAATTAACATGGATGAGACCCCTCCAAGAGGTAAAGAGGGTAATGTTAGGAGAGATATGAATACCAGTCATCATTCTCATGATGGAAATACTTCAGAGTATGAAGAAGCTACTGAGAGAGTATTAGAAACACCCACAGTCACCTCTACTTCAAATGAGAGAGAAGAGACCAGCACATCTAGTTCAGATTATGAAGATGCTCCCTCTGATATGCTAGCAAATGAAGAGAAGTTCATTTTGAAACAACTCGCCCTAGTTCAACAAATGAAAAGGGAGAGAGAAATGCGAAGGAAAAAACAAGATCATAAGGATGTTGATAAGAATAGAAGATCTTCAAAGCATCAAAGTATGAAAGATACAAAGAGGTCTCAGAAGGACCAAGAAATATCAGTCACTCATAAAGCTCCTATTTCACAAAAGGATAAAGGAAAGCAACAGATGAGTGAATGTAGAGATCAAGAACCTAAATTTTAGAAGCCTTTGGTAGAGAAAATGTCCAAGTTAGATATTGACTTGGAACAATTGAGAATTGAAAAAGAAACCATGGAAAAAATGTTGGAAAAAGCACAAATGGAAGCTGCAACGGTTGAAATGAAGAAAAAGATAGATTTCTTGCAGTCTTCAAAGTATTCTTATACTAGACCAGAGAATACTACTACTTCTAAAGCAAAAATCACCACTTTCAAGGAAGATGATAGTTTTCAAAGAAAACCATTGCATACTAAAAGGTACAAACAATTTAATTTTTTTGGCATCCCCGAGTATCCTAATGCTTTCCCTAAAGATGTGGGTGATATAGGAGAAAAAATCCCAAAGTTTGCAGGTAATAATGTTATATCTTGTGAAGCACATCTAAGAAAATTCATTGATTTTGTTGATGATTTGAATATCACTCATGAAGATGTATTAATGAAATTATTTGTTCAGTCTTTAGTAGAAGATGCAAGGGAATGGTTTAGGAGCCTTTCTAATGGATATCTTGTTTCTATGGATGAGTTGATTGAATTGTTTAAGGATCAATATGGAGACAAAACAAATAAAGGCTTTTTCTTGAATGAGTTCAACAATATTAAAAATAATTATAATGAAGAAGTCACCAAGTTTAATACAATATTTCAGAGAACTATGCATAAGAATATTTCAGAGAGCTATGCTAAGCTTTTTCAGAAGATAAGGCTGGATGAAGAGGTATGTCTAGCAACTTATTTGAATGCCTTTGATTCTTAAATGGGATATGATCTTAGAGATAAAAACCATAGAACTCTTACTGATGCTTATAAAATAGCAGTCAATATTGAAATGAATAGAAGAGTATATGGTAAGTTGAATAGGAGGGATGACTCAAGGTTTAGTAGGAGCAATTTGAAAGAACTAGAGTACAAAGAATATAAGGCTCCTTAGAACAATAGACCTTCTTATAATACTACTTACAATCCTCAAAACAGAATGAAAAACCATCCTTATGGAACTCAGTTCAAAGATGGAAAGCATGTTACTATAGTTAGAAAAGATAAAATAGACAACAGAACTCTAGACCCTCTTCATAAAAATTTTGTTCATTTCTGCAATAATGATACTTGGTGTGAAGCGTGTGAGGCCCCTCATAACCCTAATTTTTATATCGTTTCCTTAGATTTAAGAGTAAGAGAAGAACAGGGAAATGATGATGGTGAACAGTATGATCATAGTATAACCAACACTTATTCATGCCATGATATGGACTCAGACAATGAAGAGGAAAATCATGATTATTATATTTCACAAAGGAGGATGGAGAGTCATCATCAACAGATTTTATCTGATAGTGAAACTGAGGAAACTGATGATGATATAAGATGTTATGCTCAAGAAAGTCAGGATGTTCCGCTCATTAGGAAAGCTTCAGATGAAGAGAAAGATAGGATAACTGTAGAGTTAGTGAACAAAGCTAGAAGCAATTATCACTTGAGGAACATGGTAGTAGGTGGTACTGGTAGCCAGCCATGAGGTGTCTTTATAAAAGAAAATAAGATAGACACTAAGTATGTGCAAAAAAAGGAAGGACTAGGTGAAAATGTACATAAACATAAGGTCAAAGTTATTACAAAAGCCCTTGAACCAAATGTTGTACAAGAGGAAGATTTGAAAAGACAAGAGAAAGGTATTCCTATTCAAAAGATAGTGTAGACACCCTAAAATGGACAGGCTTGCAACTTTACATTAAAACCCTAATTTTCATCTATAATGTAATGGTTTCTTAAATCATTAATTAATCATCTATTTCTTCTAAATTCATTTCTCAAATCATCTAATCCAATTCTCAATATTAATTAAATAATTAATTTTATTTAATTAATTAAGCTTCAATTGATT
>MU224334.1:5256465-5268317 GCA_018584345.1 Thuja plicata
GTACAAACAATACTGCAGAATATGAGGCTTTGTTTTTAGGACTTGAGATTGCTATCAAACATGGTATAAAGTGTTTAAAGGTTTATGGTGATTCTGAGTTGGTGGTAGCACAAGTCAGATCCAAATATGATGTAAAAAATGACAGATTGAAAATGTACAAATATGCTATTTGGGATCAACTTGAAATGTTTGATGCCTTTTATATAAGTTGGTTAGAAAGGTCAAAAAATATAATGGCTGATTTTTTAGCAAATTTTGCTTTAAAAAATGATGATTTGACCTTACATGGGGTATCAATATTAGAAGTCAAAACAAGACCTGTTGTTCTGGACAACATATATAACTGGTAGGTGTTCTAGGATGATTAAGATATTTTGAGGTTCATGCAATGTTTAGACCATTATGAGAACCAGAGCATAGATTGTAGTTCCTTACTAGAACATGATGATGGAAAAGACTACAGCTTTGGAAATGAAGTTGTCCAATTAAGTTCTAATCAGATTCCTAGGGGTCTGGTTGAGCTTGAAGCATTGTTTATAAGTCAGCAAAATGATTCATCAAAGTTAAGCAATGCCAATATTGAGGATTTAGAAGAAATAAACTTAGGATCTGAAAGTAGTCTTCAAATAGTTTATATTGGGAAAGGTTTAGATTCTCACATAAGAACTAATCTAATCAAATTATTGAGAAAATATAAACATGTCTTTGCTTGGTCATATGAGGATTTGAAAGCATATAGAGAAGACCTTTTTCAACATGAAATCCCATTGAAATCAAATGTGAAACCATTTAGGCAAAAATAGAGGCCTATTAACCCCTTGTTGGCTCCTAAAATGCAACAAGAGTTGATGAAACTCAGGGATGCTGGGATAATCTAGCCCATCAGACATTCAACTTGGGTATCAAATTTGGTGCCAGTCAGAAAGAAGAATTGTGATATCAGACTATGTGTGGATTTCAGCAATCTAAATATTGCTTCATTAAAAGATAATTATTCATTATCCAATATGGAAGCAATGTTACACAAGGTAACTGGTTGTGAGTTGCTGTCTATGATGGATGGTTTCTCAGGTTATAACCAGGTCTTAGTTAAAGAGACAGAGTAGTATAAAACTGCATTTACTACTCCATGGGGAACTTATGTGTATATCAGAATGCCTTTTGGATTAATAAATGCAGGGACAACTTTTCAGTGGGCCATGGATGTTGCTTTCAAAGAATTCATTGATCTATTCATGGTTATTTATCAAGATGATTTGACTGCATATTCCAAAAGGGTTGTTGATCACTATGATCACTTGAGTAAGATTTTTAATAAGGCATTGGAATATGGTGTCTCACTAAATTCCAAGAAGTGTCATTTTGCAGTCAAAGAAGGAAAGTTGCTTGGACATATAGTGTCTAGGGAAGGGGTAAGAATAGACCCTGAGAGAGTGGAAGAAATTCAAAAGGTGATTGCTCCAAAGAACTTAAAAGGTGTGCAGTCTTTCTTAGGAAAGATTAACTTTGTCCGGAGGTTCATAGCAAATTTTGTAGAAATTGTTAAACCGATTGTTAAGTTATTAAAGAAATATGCCAAATTTGTTTGGAATGAAGAATCTCAACAAGCATTTGAAAAAATAAAAAAGGTAGTATAGGAGGCTCCAGTTCTGAAATCTCCAGATTATACTAAGCCTTTCTCTTTATTTTTATTTGCATCATTTCATACATTTGCTGCTATTTTTCTTCAAAAGGATGAGAAAGGTTTTGAACATCCAATTGCTTATGCCTTGGTAAAAGCTGTGAAATATTTTAGGCCTTACTTGGTTTGTGCTAAAATATAGGCTTATGTTCCTCATTTAGCAGTGAAAGATATCCTTACACAGTCAGAGGTAACTGGTAAGAGGTGTAAATGGATCACTAGAATTCAAGAATTCAACCTTGAGATCCATATTACAAAGTTAATAAGAGGAAAAGGCTTGGCAAAGCTCATGATAGAAGAAAACCTAGATTTAGTATAGCTAAATCAGACATAATTACATGATCAAGCTATTACTAGCATAGAAAGGCAACCATACTATACTGATATTGTTTTCTTTCTCGAAAATGCTAAGTGTCCTGATCATTTGTCTGAAAATCAGAAAAGGAGTCTGAAATAACAAACTCAAAGGTACACTTTGATCTAGGGTGACTTGTTTTGGAAAGATAAGAATGGTGTATTATTGTTATGCCTTGATAGATACCAAGCTGAGAAAGTTTTGAGTGAAATGCATGAAGGCGAATGTGGAGGTCACTTTTTTGCTAAAACTACCACCCATAAGATTTTAGGGGCAGGGTATTATTGGCCTACTTTGTTCAAAGATACCTATATACATGTCAGGAAATGTGAACTATGTCAAAGGTTTTCTAATAAACTAAAGTTTTCAGGTGCTCTGTTGTTGAACCTAGTGAGTACTGAAGCTCCTTTTGCTATGTGGGGGATTAATTTTACTGGTGAATTTCAGGAGAAATCTAGTGGTGGACATAGTTGGATATTGGTTGCCACAGATTACTTTACTAAGTGGATTGAAGCTATTCCTACAAGGAAAGCAACAAGCAAGGTAGTTATTGAATTTCTCATGGAGAATATTATAACCAGATTTGGTGTACCTACTAAGTTAGTGATGGACAATGCTATGAGTTTTAGATAAGAAGAAATGACAAGTTTCTGTGAAATGTATGGGATCAAAATATCATACTCATCACCATATCACCCACAGGCTAATGGACAAGCTGAGTCTAGCAATAAGAGTATACTGAAGATATTAAAAAGGACTCTGGAACAAAATAAAAGAACATGGCACACAAATTTGAAATTAGCCCTTTGGGCTAATAGGATAATAGTAAAAAAGGCAACTGATAAATCTCCTTTTGAGATGGTATATGGAATATAAGCAAGGTTGCCAATTAACAATTTATTGACAATATGTCAATTTATACAACAAGAACATTTAGATGTCTCTGATGATATGCAAGATAGAATGGTGTAGCTGATTGAATTGGATGAAGTAAGGAGAAATAGTCAGAAAGAAAACATGAAATTGTAGCAGAAGATGAAGTACCTTTTTGACAAAAGGGCTACTGAGAGAAAATTCTAGGCTGGTGACCTAGTTCTCCAATGGAATGCAAGAGCAGAAGATAAAGGTAAGCACAAAAAATTTGAATCTTTGTGGCTAGGTCCATTTATTGTCTCAGAAAATTTTGGCAAAGACTCTTATTTATTGAAAAATATGGAGGGGGAAGATTTTGAGTTGCCTGTGCATGGGCAATCCTTGAAGCCTTTCTTTAATTGAGGATCAAAGTAATGCACAAGTAAATATGTATAATATTGTGAATACTTTCCCTTTGTGTTTGTAAATACTATAAATAGTTTCCCTTCTATTTTAGGTTAGTTGGCTTCCTTGTCATTTTTTGAAAGGTCTGCAACCAGAGATTCTGTGGTTCTTTGCCATAAACTGTGTTTAGTCAATCCTTAGGTAGAGCCACTGTTGGTTGTATTCCTGGTTTTTGTTTGTTTGCCCTAAATTTTTGATTGGCCTCATGCTCTTTTCTTTCCCAAGTCAGAAGTATCTCATCCTCGTATTTTCCCTATGAATTTTCTAGGTCTTAAGGTCAAAATCCATGTAAAAATTGCAAAAACTCAAAACCGTAGGTCTTGTTCTAAGCCAAAATGACAAGAAACCCTAAAATGTTCATTATGTTTCTATTTTGGTATTACCTTTTTTAGCAACTTAAGTCATGTGTCTTTTATCTTAGTCACCTAGTCGCTTGATCCTAACAACATATTCCTTTTTGTTTCGAGACTTGGCGATTAACTTATGTCGGGATGTCTCTTAAGGACACAAAATATTCTTTATGTTTTACGAGACTTGGAAGAGCCCTTTAGTCATGTAGTCTCCAAATAAATAAGCACGTCAGCAATCAGCAGCAGGGCAAATTATTAAGTTGCCGTGCCGCATGGAAAAGCTAGCAGTTAATAAATGTTTATGAGACTTAGCGATTGCTTTAGTCACGTAGTCTCCAAATTGGCTTGCAGTTGACTGATATGTTAAATGTTTGTCATGTAGTCTCCAAGAAAATTGACAGTTAAGTGAAAGATGTCGAGAATTCACAACAAATCACATGCAAATTGGAATATAAGACAGTCAGGTGGTCGCTGGATTAAAATGCTAAGTCATTATTTAGTTAGCGATTCAGAGACAAATGATTAAATGGGACACGTGTCCATAATGCACAAGATAATGGTTAGTCACGTGGTCTCCCAAAAGAATGAGGTCATTTGGCGATTTAGAGACAGAGTATAAAGTATTTTGTTATCGCGTAGTCTCTGGATAATTTAAAGGTATTAAAGAGTACTCAGCGACTTCGCGGAGCCATCAGATGCAAAGATGAAAAGATCAACAGTGGTCGCAAAGTCTCTAATTAAAAGAGCTTAAAGGTAAAAGTGCTCGCGACTTGGAGATAGCTGTTTGTCACGTAGTCTTTGAATTAAAACCAAAAGCCAATGTTGTCGCGTAGCCTCTGAAAGAATTGTCAACTAACATTTGTAATCAGTGATTGAGCGACCAAGGTTAGTTGTGGGGTCTCGTAAAGAAAAATAAAATTCAGCGACTTGGAGATAATAGTAAAAAGGTGAAGATAACAACTAGTCGCAGAGTCTCCGAATAAACTTTGAGTTAAGTGTTTCATCCAGCGTCTTTGATTCCTTCATTCGCTTGGTCTCTAGAAGAATTAAGGGTTATGAAGTTGGGTCAGCGACAAGGAGATGCTTCACAGTCGCATGGTCGCTGAATCTGAAGATTCATAAAAGGCGGTAGTTGTTTATGTGACAATGTGAAGGATTTAGCATCCAATGAAAATCTAGAGTATTGATTGTTGTATGAAAAGGGTAGCTGAGATGTATGACAGATAACCAATCATATGAAGACATGTCACCTTCTTCAAATTTTATAAGGGTTTTTTTGAAAATACACATATATGATTTCAATTGCTTGTCACACTCATGAACTACGGCTAGGTTTTCAGTTAATTTCACAGCGTGCTGAATTGAAAGCAGAATTGATGATTTTTCAAAGAGTTGATCAAAAGCTCATTTTCAACTTATCTTGCATTCAGAATTATAGAGCGAAGAAGTACTAGGTCTTTTGTTATCAGAAAAGAAGAAATTTGTTAGTTATAGAGTACTTAGCTGGTTATTGAGTTTCTTGAATTGCTAAAATGAGCACAGAGAAGAGTCGTGAATCCTGATAGAAGATTTGTCTCAATATCGGTAAAAAAGGGGATTGAAATAGAGAAAAATGAGTAGAGCAGTTAGTATGGCTTCAACCAGTGGCAGAAGTGATGAAGTTGATGATGATGCAAAAGGAAAAAGGAATTATTCTGATGAATTCTTGAAGTTGTTGCCGGGGTCCACACAGAATAAGAGGGCCAATGCGAATGTGCTGACAGATGATTAATGCAAGATTAGAGATGCTCACACTCCAGGATCAACATGTTTTTCTCTTTACAACTACTTCTATAACAATTCTGATAAGGCTATTCCAATATCATACCCTTGGACTTGTGGTTTGGCTAGGTTAATTGTCCCTGATGTCTATATAGATGTAGACTTGTTTCTAGGTTTGGCTAGTCACTATGAAATCCTCTCTAGGACAATTAAGAAAAATGATGGCACTGCCCTGTTAATTTTGAACAGAAACTCATTTATGCAAGCCTTTGGCTTATACAGTACTATGTCCACAAAAATCAATATTACTAAGCAAGAGGAGAGGTATAGTTTAAAACCTGGTATTGCTAGGGGTCAATTACATAAACACATGCATAAGGAGGTTAGGAACCATCTTACTCCTATACCCGGTACATCACCCTATTGTTTTAAGGACCTGCATTTCTATATCAAATATATTGCCTATGCCCTGTGTAGAGTGTTAGGGATAGATGGAGGAGGTAAGAAGATTAATGCTGGAATTTTGATGATGGTACTTGACTTACAAGAGGTGCATTCTAGCACTAGCTATGACTACATACATTACATCATTGATAAGATGCATGAAGGATTTGTAGCTACACAGAAGAAGATGAAGGATCCCAAAGAGAAAAAAGCTAGGTTCTTTCACTATTCCATCCTGATGCATCTGCTCTTACATTTTAATTTTGGGACCATGGATGTGAACAATTTGGATCCTCCAAGGATTTTTCAGGACAGGCCTAATCCTATTCAGTTTTGGGTTAGGATTTGGAACTATACATCCAAATATTGTGATTACTGTGTGTTTGAGAACTGGATTGTATATCTAATACTGTAGAGCATGGGTATCAGCAAGACAAGGCTCCCAATCAAGGTACTGCAGCTACTAAGGCCTTGTGAGTATGTAGATAAGTGGGAGGGAGATCATAATTGGGGAGACTTCTTTCTAGAAGAGAATTTCACTATGATTAGGGTATATGGGTGTACACATCCACCACATATCTTACCCTACCATGTGCCATCAAGAGTTTTTTCCATGGAATTCATCTGGCAGCTATTATTGACAGATAATGAACATTTTGCACCACACAGGAAGGGGACCTTAACCCCTAGAAAATTCAAGATCTTTAATTTTACCATTGGCAAGGGTTCCATTGATTTAGTCAGTAAGTGGTTAGAGAGTTGTAGAATGGGGGCAACATCATATAGATATATTGACCCTGAGGGTTTCATGGTAGGAGTTTGAAAGCTTTTAACCCCCATAATCCCTAATACAAATGTTCATTATACATGTATAGAAGAGGATGCAACAAGAAACCTTCTTGATGAAGATGAAATTAGAACAAGAAGGAATAGGATTCAGGAGTTGCTAAATCTGGAAAAGTAGATAAAGAGAAATGGGTTAGATTTTGGAGGCCTTTACCCTGATTTGCCCTATTTTGATAGGATTAAAGCCATGACAGATAATTTCTATGTACTCTGTGAACAACTTGACAATGTTTTGGATAAGAAAGGAGCTCAAGAGCCTGAGAATTTAGAATCAAAATATGAAAGTGGTAGTGATGGTGATTATGCCCGTCCACCTAGTATGATCAGCCTCAACAAGATGTTGCAGAGGCACCACAGTTGCAGGGAGGAGAAGGTCATATTATTGACTTGATAGAAGTCTCTCAGCCAGATGATGTAGAGGAGCCTTCAGCTAAAAGGCAGAAAGTTGACATAGGCCAAACTTCAATTATTAGGCAGGAGAAGAAAAGAGATAAAGTGAGTGCCCTCATTCTCGGGAATAGGTTATATGATAATAACCTGAGAAACCTAATTAGACAAAGGAAGAGGCAGCAGCTTGATGAAGAGGAGAATATTGAGTTGCCTCTGAAGGCATGCATTGATGAAAGGTTGATACATCAACAACAATTCCTAAGTGATGACAATTTCATCAAGACTGATGAATTCAAGGACTTTCTAAGATGGAATAAGGAGTAGATAAGGGCTTAATTGAAGGTTGATGGAGAGGAAATGATCATAAATGATGTCAGGTTAGCCTTACAAGCATATGACCCTGATAGTGAAGATGTCTCGCCAGATGAGGCAAGGCAAATGGTTTTAAACAGTGGCATTTTTCTTGCTGAAGGCTGGGACTTGGCTTTAGATTTTATCATTGACCAAACAAGGAAACAACCAGACCTAACAATTCCGAGCGAAGGGAAGATGGGTGACATGATAAAGGGTTTTGGGTATAGCCAAAAGTCTCAAGCTTTTGCCATGTGGAGCCTTTGTCCTAAAGATCAGAAACCTCAGTTGGTAAACATTCAGGAGAATATGGTGGAAAACCAGATGGTTTGGACAGTGCAAAATATAGGGGATCTAGAGATTTCTCAGATCATTACTCACTGGGCTCACTTAAATGAAGACAAGAGAAAGCAATTGTCTGAGAAGTGTAGCATTCTGATTAAGGAAACCAGTGCCCTAGCTAAAGACAGGGAGTTATGCCAAATAAAGATACACCAACATGATAAGGCAATTGCTGAGTTACTAAAGCAACTTAAGGAAAAATCTGAGGTGGTGTATGTGCCTCCACAACAGCCCTTGCAAATTGAGGAGAAGGCCAAATCAGACGAGGTGGGTGAGAAAGAGGATATGGGCGAGAAAAAGAATGAAATAGCCCTAAATGCATTTAGATGCATTTTACAGCATAGAATTGACATACTAAAAGATAAGACATATGTCATTTTGAATGCTTATAACAAGTTTCCCACCCTACACACAGAGATAACATGGTACATTACTACTCTAAACGCTTACTTTGTTAATTGGTCTCCTAGGGTTCAACTATTTGAAAAGATTTCTTATTTGCAGCCGCTTTGACCAGATTTGCCTAAGGTTGTGACAGAGATAGAAGATGAGGTTAAAAGGGTTGATGTAGCCTTGTCATTCTTCAAAGGCCTATTTTCTCTAGATTTCAATAGATTTGTGCCTCCCCTTAAAGGAGAAGATGATCAAGTAAAGGCCTTAGAGGCCTAGAAGAGTGAGTTTGATAGCAGGATGCCCAGTAATGAGGCATTCATTTCAGGATTTGATTTGGATTTGGAAGGCTTCAATAAGATTTTGGATGAGGCTTTCAAAGTGGAGACTGACATCAATAAATTCCTAGAAAATGTTAAAAAAATCACCAATGTCAGGTGGGAAAGGAAAAAGGCATAGGTACAAAGCACACAGAGCTTCAAGTGGCCTACAGAAGATCAAGTGACAACATGGGACCTGATGACTAAGCCCAAGAAGAAGAAGCCTGTGGTGGAGGAGGAAGTCCTAAATGAAGAGTAAAAGGGAACACTTGGTGCCTGATCATTGAGCACAGGGAGGTTAGCTATTAATAGAGATGAGTGTAAGTTAGCCTGTAATGGTGGTCACTTAATCTTGTTGCAACTACCAGAAGCTATCCTGAACATTGTCAGACAAAGGCGCCAGATTCTAGAAAGGACAAAGAGTATCAGATTTTATTCCGTGTTTTTGTCCTTCCACCGCTTCTACATTCTTTTCTTTTTCTTCTTTTGTACTTTTAGGGTTAGGTTCCTTAAACCATCCGAAGCTTGTTGCATCCTAACCAAAAGGATTCCAAGATGGTTAAGGACCTATAAATAGACCAAGATTGTAAAAATCAAAAGGGATGAAATATATTGAAATCAGACTTTCTAGATTTGTGTCTGTGTCTACAAGCTTTTAAGTTTTTTTATGTACTAGAGCAGGACCATATCAATAAAATATAGTGCAATTTTACTCTATTTTCATTGTTGTCTCTTTATTTGTTGTGTATGCTCTTTTATGTTTAAATTTGTACAAAATTTTAAGCATTTTGGCTACAAGGTATCTATCTAATTATTTGCAAGTTTCTTTCAAGGAAATAACTAAGTTTTGTGAGTAGTTTTAGGGAGCATAACAATAGTTAAGGATTTGATAAAATA
The DNA here is from genome assembly GCA_018584345.1 of Thuja plicata. Classification (NCBI taxonomy): domain Eukaryota; kingdom Viridiplantae; phylum Streptophyta; class Pinopsida; order Cupressales; family Cupressaceae; genus Thuja; species Thuja plicata. The sequence goes on from MU224334.1 coordinate 5,265,910, forward strand.
CTATAGAGGTGACAAGATAATTTGTAAGGCATTTGATCTGAATTGCATGTAAGTTGTAAGGCAGCTTACAGTATTTTATTTTTGTGTATTTTTGTGAACTTATTGACTCTCTAAGCCCAAAGGATAGGCACTGGTCTAGGAATTGAGTTGATAATCTATCATTATCCAAACATTCAAATACTATTCAAACCAATCATTTTAGAGTATCTTGTGTAGAATCAATTATATTCCTAAGGGTTACAGTTGAAGTTTGTTGATTTCTTAAAGAGTAAAGCAAATAGGTTATGCCTCCTAGATTCATAAGAGTTATAAAAGGAAAGAAGAATACAATTCCTAGTTATGTTGCTGTCTGCTATCATTAAGATATTGATTTGGATTGCCAAGATTTTTCTCAAAATAATCATAGTCATCTGTATTATTATATACATGTCCATTTAAAATAGAGTATTCAACACATAAAGTACAATCCACTCTAAAGATACTGTTAAGACAGTAATCGGTCATAGGTAAAACCTGCCTGAGTCAGTGGATCTCAAAAAAGAAGGAGGTGATAATAGGTATCCCCAATGTTATCAAAAACCTCATCAATTAGTGTTTTTCTCTTGCTTGAGTCAGAGTGTTAAAAGGCATCGGGAGTCATATAGTTGTCTAAGTATTCAAGCATCCTTCAGAGGCCCTGCAAGTAAAAACCCTAACAGGTTCCATCCACGTGGTTGACCCAATAAAGGGAATGTCCACTACGGTTAACCCTTTCTAACAAGGAAGACTCACAATATGGACCACGTGGGGAATTAGTTTGGATTCAAGGGTTCCAAGTTTCTGATTCTGCCAAAAGGGAAAAGAGCATAATCCTCTAGCCTCTTCACCTCACCAAAACATAGAAAACAAGATTAATTGACCTGCTAATTTGAAATCACCTCACTCAAGGCTCACACAATAACAAATGACACGAATCCCCCTAAGAGAGAAAGTATTGCCAAAATTTGAAGCCCAAACCAAGTTGACCAATGAGATGAAAACAAAATCCTTCCCTACCTACAAGGGGATCTATCATCAAGAAGAGCTTCGCATGTAAAATAAGTGAATGAAGCCCACTCTCTCAAGATCGCCACAAATAGTGTTCATAGGGCCTAATTAATATGTGAAACATATATGTAAGAAAGCAAAACTAGGTCCACTTTTAGAGCACCAATTGGAAATGTGATCTATGAAAGCAAGAAACACTCAAGCTAGACACATGAGATGTTCATTTTAATTCCCAAAATATAAATTTTATAGAGATAAACAAAATACCTCAAATCTAATGCAACGCGAATTGTTTTGTTGTTTATCCAAGCAAGTCCAAATCAACAACAACAACAACAAATTTCAAATCACAAATCACTAGAAACAGTAAACATTAGTGGTTAGCAAGAAAAATTGAGATATCAAAATATAGCAATATAAAAAATAGATTTCTGGTACGGAAGTTCGTGCGAGAAAACACATAGGCCCGTGCGAGAAAATGCTCTGTCGTGCGAGGAAACACCAGGCCCGTGCGACAAAATGCACAGAATTAGAAAAAACAAACAGAAATAACAGCAAACCAGTCAGATCCAGTCTGATGCCAGATCTCGCGTGAAGATTCATGTCGTGCCGCGCGAAGAAGTACCCTGTGCCACGTGAAGAAACTCAAAAACCTGCAAAATCTCACGTCGGAACCTAGAAAATCTCGTGCGAGAAAACTTTGCAGAGAAAAACAAGTACAGAAAAGATAGAAATTTCAGATCCAAAAATAAATTGACGAAAAATAGCTAAAGAGACATAAAATGAATCTTTTGCCCCACGGTGGGCGCCAAAAATGTGTGATGAAAATGTGTCACACTTCTATGAATCATTCCATCCAAGGTTGCTCAAGAATTAGACCTCAAATATCGATCCATAGCTCTCTAGTCATGGAGTGCAAAGGTTTGAAATGGAGGCCCTCAGATTGACCTAGTTAGTGCCCATGCAAGTACACCATGAAATGAGAGATTCAAATGCATGAAAATGAGATCTACTCTATATGATAACAATGCATGAAAAGAAATTAATCTAAATGATAACAATGCATGATTAATCTATGAAAGAAAATACAAATGAAAATTTAATCTATGAAAATAAACATGAATCTAATCTACATGAATAGTCATAGATGCAAGAAGAAGACAAGAAGAGAGAAGTTGCAATATCCAAGCTCAAGTGCTTAAATCCTCCAAAATTGCTCTCCAAACTTGCAGCATAACAATACTATAAAAAAGAGATATGAAAATGAGAAGGAGAGATTTCCTTATAAAGAAAAGTGAACGGTTGAGATTAAGAGGCAAAAAGAATTGATCAATGGTTGAGATTAAGAGGCAAAAACCCACCACTTAGGAAGATGTGATGAA
>MU224334.1:5268606-5280239 GCA_018584345.1 Thuja plicata
ATGATCAAACCTTAGGAAATATTGAAATAATTGAATAATTGAATTAATTACAATTTGATCAAGGAAATTGATTTGAATTGAAAATATTGCAAAGCATTGATTCAAAAATTTGATAAAATGATAAAATTATAAATAGGGCCCAAAGTCTAAGCGACCATTTTAGGGTGCATACAGTAATGAGATTATAGCTCATTCCCAATGAATGGTTGATCGATTAGATAATCTGCAATCTCATAATGGTTTGTTGTGAGATCTTAGCGAACGATTGACCGATCGAGGATCTAGAACTTTAAAATGACTTATTATGAGATTTTAGCTTTTTCTCAACAAATGGTTGACTATTTTAGCGATCTACAACATTAGATTGACTTGTTTTGAGATTGTAGCTCATTCTTTGAGAACGGTTGACCAATTCAGTGATGTAGAACCTCAAAACCAATTTTAATGAGATTGTAGCTCATTGTCAGCAAACTATTGACCGATTTGATTATCTACAACTTCAGAATGACTTTTTTAAAGATTGTAGCTTATTCTCAAGAAATAATTAACCAATTCAACAAATTGCAACCTCAGATCAATTTTTTATGAAATTGTAGCTTATTCTTAAAGAACATTTGACTGGTTTGATGATCTACAACATCAGAATGGTTTGTTTTGAGGTTATAGCTCATTCTCAGTGAATGTTTTACCGATTCGGTGATTTGAAACTTTAAAATGAATTATTTTAAGATTGTAACTCATTCTCATCGAACAGTTGATCGATTGGACAATCTGCAACCTCAGATTGGTTTGTTATGCGATTGGAGCTCATTCTCAGCAAATGGTTGACCGATTCAACAATTTACAACCTTAGAATGACTAGTTATGAGATTGTACCTCATTCTCAATGAATAGTTAACCGATTTGGAGATCTGCAACAATAGAATGGCTTGTTATGAGATTGTAACGCATTATCAGTAAATAGTTGACCGATTCAATTATTTGGAACCTCAGAATGACTTTTTATGAGATCGTAGCTATTCTGAGTGAATAGTGGACCATTTCATCAATCTAAAACTTCAGAATGACTTGTTATGAGATTGTAACTCATTCTCTATAAATTGTTGGCCGATTTAATGATTTTGGACTTTAAAATGACTTTTTATGAGATTGTAGCTTATTCTCAGCAAACAAATCACCCATTCAACAGTCTGCAACCTCAGAATGACCCTTTATGAGATTGTAGCTCATTCTCAACGAATGGTTGACCGATTTGGCAATCTGCAACGTCATAACAACTTGTTAAGAAATTGTATCTCATTCTAAGGGAATAGTTGACCGATTCGGTGATCAAGAACCTCAAAATGACTTATTATGAGGTTGTAGCTCATTCTCAGCGAATGGTTGACCGGTTCGATGATCTATAACCTCAAACCGACTTGTTATGAAATTTTAGCTCATTCTCAGTGAACCGTTGTATGATTTGGCAATCTGTAATGTCAGAATGGCTTGTTATGGGGTTGTTGCTTATTCTTAGTGAACGATTGACCAATTCAGTGATTTGAAAGCTCAAAATGGCTTGTTATGAGATTTTAGCCTATTCTCAACGAACAGTTGACCAATGAAATGATCGGCACCATCAGAATGACTTGTGAGATTTTAGCTCATTCTCAACTAATGGTTGATCGATTTGATGATTTTCTACTTGACAATGAATTTTAGAAGATTGTAGCTCATTTTTTAGTGAACGGTTGACTGATTCGACAATCTACAACCTCAAAATAGCTTGTTATAATATTGTTGTTCATTCTTGATAAATAGTTGACCGATTCGATGATCTGCAACCTCATAACGATTTATTATGAGATTTTAAGTCATTCTCAACAAACTGTTGACTTATTCGGTGATCTGCAACCTCAGAATGACTTGTTATCATATTATAGATCATTCTAAGAAAAAATTTGACCGATTCGGCTATCTGGAACTTCAAAATGGATTATTATGAGATTCTAACTTATTCTCAGCAGATGGTTTACCGATTCGACAATCTGCAATGTTAGAATGACTTGTTTTGAGATTGAAGCTTATTTCCAGCGATTGGTTGATCGATTTGACGATCTACAACCTTTGAAAAACTTATTATGAGATGGTAGCTCATTCTAAGTGAACGGTTGACTGAATCAACGATCTGTAACCTCAAAATAGTTTGTTATGAGATTGTAGCTCATTCTCAACAAGAAATTGATTGATTTGGTGATCTACAATGTTAGAATAAATTTTTATGAGATTGAAGTTCATTCTCAGTGAACGACTGACCAATTAGATGGTTTAGAACCTCAGAATGACTTATTTTGAGATTGTTGGTATTTCTTAGTGAATAGTTCATAGATTTAGCAATTTGCAACCTTAGAATGAATTGTTATGGGATTGTACATCATTCTTAATTAATAGTTTCCTGATTCAGTGATCTGCAACCTTAGAATGGCTTGTTATGATATTTTAGCTCATTCTCAATGAATGCTTGACCAATTAGACAATCTGCAACCTTAGAATGAATTGTTATGAGATTGTAGCTCATCTTTAGTGAATGATTGAACAATTCAATGATCTTCACCTCAGAATGGTTGGTGATGAGATTGTACCTCATGCTCACCAAATAATTGACCGATTCAGTGATCTGCAACCTCAGGATGGATTGTGATGAGATTTCACCACATTCTAGGTGAATGGTTAATTGATTCGGTAATTTGGAACCTCAGAATGACTCGTTATGAGATTCTAACTCACTCTCATTGAATGGTTGACTGATTTAGCGATCTAGAATATCAGAACAAATTTTAATGGGATTGTAGCTCATTCTCAACAAATGGTTAACCGATCCTTCAATCTAGAACCTCAAAATGACTTATTATGAGATTTTAGCTCATTCTTAGTAAACGGTTGACTTATTTTGAAGTTGTAGCTCATTCTTAGCGAACGATTTACTTATTTAGCTATCTACAACCTTAGAACTGCTTGTTATGAAATTGCAGCTCATTCTCAGCAAATGGTTGATTGATTTAGTGATATGCAACCTTAGAATAACTTATTATGAGATTCTAGCTCATACTCAACGAATGGTTGACCAATTTGGCAATTTGTAACCTCATAATGACTTGTTATGAGATTGTAGTTTATTCTTTGTGAACTGTTGACCAATTCAATAATCTATAACCTCAAAATGGCTTGTTATGGGACTGTAACTCATTCTTAGTGAACAGTTGACTAATTTAGTGATATAGAACCTCAAAATAATTTTTTATGAGATTGTAGCTCATTCCCAACAAACTGTTGACTGATTCGATGATCTAGAATGTCATAATGACTTATTTGAGATTAGAGGCCATTCTCAGCGAGTAGTTGACAAATTCAACGATTTACAAAATCAAAATGGATTATTATGAGGTTGTAGCTCATACTCAATGAAGAGTTGACCGATTCAGTTATCTATAACCTTAGAATGACTTGTTATAGGATTGTAGCTCATTCTCAGTAAATGATTGACCTTTTCGATGATTTGGAACCTCAAAATGAGTTGTTTTGAGATTGTAGTTCATTCTCAATGAAGGATTGATTGATTCAGTGATTTATAACCTCATAATGACTTGTTATGGGATTGTAACTCTCTTAATCAATGGTTGACCGATTTGGTGATTTGCAATCTCAAAATGGCTTGTTACGAGATTGTAACTGATTCTCAACTAATGATTAATGAATTCAACCTTTTTCAACCTCATAATAGCTTGTTATGAGATAATAGATCATTCTTAGCAAACATTTGACTCATTCAATGATCTAGAACCTCAGAGTGACTTGTTACAAGATTGTAGCTCATTTGCAGCGTACGATTGACCGATTCAGCAATTTGAAACCTTAGAATGGCTTGTTATGGAATTGTAACTCATTCTCAGTGAATGATCAACCAATTTGGTGATCTACACTCTCAAAATGGCTTGTTACGAGATTATAAATCATTTTTGCAAATAATTGACCGCTTCGATGATATGCAATGTTAGAATGATTTATTTTGACATTGTAGCTCATTCTTAGCAAATGGTTGAACGATTCAACAATTTGGGACCTCAAAACAGCTTGTTATGAGATTGTAGCTCATTCTCAATAAATAGTTAACCAATTCATCGTTTAGTGACAATGAACTACAATCTCATAACAAGTTGTCCTGAGGTTCTAGATCGCTAAATCGATCAACCATTCACTAAGAATGGGCTAGAATATCAAAATAAGTCATTCTGACATTGCAGATTGTCGATTCTATCAACCATTTGCCAAAAATGAGCTACAATCTCATAGAAAGTCATTTTGAGGTTCTATCTTATCGAATTGATTAATTGTTCATTGAGAATGAGCTACAATATCATAACAAGTTGTTTTGAGGTTCCCAATCTTTGAATCAGTCAATCGTTTGCTAAGAATGAGCTACAATCTCATAAAATGCCATTCTAAGGTTCTAGGTCATCGAATCGGTCAAACATTCACTCAGAATGAGCTATAATGGCATAACAAGTTAATCTGACATTTTAGATAATTGAATTGGTCAACTATTTTTTGAGAACGAGCTACAATCCATAACAAACATTTTAAGGTTGTAGATTGCCGAATCGGTTGACCATTCATTTAGAATGAGCTACAATCTCAAAACAAGCATTTTGATGTTCTAGATCATGGAATCGATCAACCATTTGCTTAGAATGAGCTAAAATCTTATAACAAGTAGTTCTTAGGTTTCAGATCACCGAATTGGTCAACCATTGGTTGAGAATGAGCTAGAACCTTAAAATAAGTCATTGTGACATTACAGATCATCAAATTAGTTAATCATTTGCTAAGAATGAGCTACAATATCATAACAAGCCATTTTAAGGTTGCAGATCATCGAATTAGTCAAACATTCATAAATAATGAGCTATAATATCAAAACAAGGCATTATGATGTTGCAAATTGTCGAATCAGTCAAGCATTTGCTAAGAATGAGCTACAATCTCATAAGAAGTCATTCTGAGATTTTAGATCACTGAATTGGTCAACCATATGCTGATAATGAACTAGAATCTAAAAACAAGCCATTCTGACATTATAGATCATTGAATCTGTCAACCATTTGCTGAGAATGAGCTACAATCCTATAAAAAGCTATTTTGAGGTTTGAGATTGTCAAATCGGTCAACCATTTGTTGAGAATGAGTACAATATCATAACAAGCCATTCTGAGGTTTTAGATCATCTAATCAATCAAATATTTTTTGAGAATGAGCTACAATCTCATAACAAGTCATTCTGAGTTTGCAGATCATCGAATCGGTAAACTATTCTCTAAGAATAAGCTATATTCTCAAAACAAGCCATTTTGATGGTGCAGATCATTGAATTGGTGAAACATTTGCTGAGAATGAGCTACAATCTAATAACAAGTCGTTATAAGGTTCCAAATCATCGAATAGGTCAACCATTCACTGAGAGTGAGGTAGAATATCAAAAAAGCCGTTATGATGTTGCAAAAAGATGAATCGGTCAACCCTTTGTTGAGAATGAGCTACAATCTTATAACAATTCCTTCTGAGGTTCCAGATTCTGAAATTGGTCAACCATTCGCTTAGAATGAGCTGGAACCTCAAAATGGGCTATTTTGGAATTGCAAATCATTTAATCAGTCAACCATTTGCTGAGAATGAGCTACAATCTCATAACAAGCCATTCTGAGGTTCTATATTGTCGAATCGGTCAAACATTCACTCATAATAAGTTATAATGGCATAAAAAGATGTTCTGACATTTCAGATCATTGAATCCGTCAACCATTTTTGGAGAATGAGCTAAAATCTCATAAAAAACCATTTTTAGGTTGCAGATTATTGAATCAGTCATTCATTCTTTGAGAATGAGCTACAATCTCAAAGCAAGTCATTATGACATTGCAGATTATCAAATTGGTCAACCGTTTGCTGTGAATGTGCTACAATCTCATAAAAAGTTGTTCTTAGGTTTTAGATCACCGAATTGGTCAACCATTGGCTAAGAATGAGGTAGAACCTCAAAACAAGTCATTTAGACATTACAGATCGATGAATCAGTCAATCATTTGCTGAGAATGAACTACAATTTTATAACAAGTCATTTTGAGGTTGCAAATCATTGAATCAGTCAACCGTTCGTTGAGAATGAGCTACAATCTCAAAACAAGTCATTGTGTTGTAAATCATCAAATTGGTCAAGTATTTTCTAAGAATGAGCTACAATCTTATAATAAGTCATTCTAAGATTATAATTCACTGAATCGGTCAACCATATGCTGATAATGAGCTAGAATCTAAAAACAAACCATTCCGACATTACAGATCATTGATTCTATCAATCGTTTGTTGAGAATGAGCTACAATCTCCTAACAACTCATTTTGAGGTTTGAGATCATCGAACCGGTCAATCATTTGCTGAGAATGAGCTACAATCTCATAACAAGCCATTCTAAGGTTCTAGATCACCGAGTTAGTCATATATTCACTGAAAATGAGATACAATCTCATAACAAGTCATTCTGAGTTTGCAGATCATTGAATCGGTCAACTGTTCATGAGAATGAGCTACAATCTCAAAACAAGCCAATTTGATGGTGCTAATTGTCAAATCAGTGAATCATTTGCTGAGAATGAGCTACAATCTCATAACAAGTCATTCTGCGGTTCCAGATTGCCAAATCAGTCAACTATTCACTGAGACTAAGCTGGAACTTCAAAACAATAATTTTTGACATTGCATATCATTGAATTGATCAACCGTTCACTGAGAATAAGCTACAATATCATAACAAGTCATTCTAAGGTTGCACATCACTGAATCGATCAAATATTCAGTGAGAATGAGGTATAATATTTTAGAACAAGTCGTTCTGAGGTTGCAGATTGCTGAATCATTGAACCGCTCACTAAGAATGAGCTATAATCTAAAAATAAGTTTTTCTAATGTTGTAGATCATCAAATTGGTCAACTATTCACTGAGAATTAGCTACAATTTCATAAAACATCATTCTGAGGTTCCAGATCACCGAATCAGTCAACCATTCACTGAGAATGAGATAGAATCTCAAAACAAGTCATTATAACATTTTACATCATTGAATTGGTCAACCATTTGTATAGAATGAGATTCAATCTCATAACATGTTATTTTAAGTTTCGAGACCGCCAAATTGGTCAATCGTTCACTCAGAATGAGCTACAATCCCATCACAAACTGTTTTGACATTACAGATCATTGAATCGATCAACTGTTCATTGAGAATGAAATATAATCTTATAACATGTCATTCTTAGGTTCCAAATCACTGAATCGGTCAAATATTCACTAAGAATGAAATAAAATCTCATAACAAGTTGTTTAGAGTTTATAGATTAACAAATCGGTTAATATTTGCTAAGAATTAGGTATAATCTCAAAACAATTCATTCTAATGTTGCAGATCTTTGAATCAGTCAACCATTTGTAGGGAATGAGCTACAATCTCATAATAAGCCATTCTGAGGTTCTAGATCGTCGAATCGGTCAAACATTCACTGAGAATGAACTAGAATCTCAAAATAAGTCATTTTTACCTTGCAGATCATTGAATTTGTCAACCTATTGCAGAGAATGAGTTACAATCTCATAACAAGCCATTTTGAGGTTCCAAATCATTGAACCAGACAACCATTCGCTGAGAATGAGATACAACTTATAAAAATCCATTATGAGGTTCCAAATCAATGAATCGGTCAAACATTCATTCAAAATGAGCTACTATCTCATAACAAGTTGTTCTGAGGTTCCAGATCGCCAAATCGGCTAACCATTTACTGAGAATGAGTTAGAATCTCAAAAAATGTCATTCTGACATTGCAGATCGTCAAATCAGATAACTGTTTCCTGATAATGAGCTACAATCTCATAACAAGCCATTTTGAGCTTTTAGATTGCTGAATCGGCCAACTATTCACTGAAAATGAGCTACAATCCCACAACAAGTTGTTTTGAGGTTCTAGTTTGTTAACTCGGTCAACCATTTGCTAAGAATGGGCTACAATATAAAAACAATTCATTTTGATGTTGCAAATCATCGAATTAGTCAACCGTTTGCTGAGAATGAGCTACAATTTTAAACAAGCTTTCTTAGGTTCCAGATTGCCAAATCAGTAAACCATTCATGGAGAATAAGCTAGAATCAGTCAACCATACATTGATAATGAGCTACAATCTCAAAACAAGTCATTCTGATGTTACAAATTGCAAATCGGTCAAGCATTTGCTAAGAATGAGCTACAATCTTATAACAAGTCATTCTAAGGTTCCAGATTGCTGAATCGGTAAACCATTTGCTAAGAATGAGTTATAATCTCAAAAGAAGCCATATTGATATTACAAATTATTAAATCGATCAATTGTTTTGCTAAGAATGAGATACAATATGATAAAAAGTCATTTTGAGGTTCTAGATCACTAAATTGGTCAACTGTTCACTGGGAATGAGCTATAATCTCATAACAAGTAATCTTGAGGTTCCAGATCATCGAATCAGTCAAATATTCACTAAGAATGAGCTACAATCTCATAACAAGTTATTCTAAGGTTACATATCACCGAATCGGTGAATCATTCACTGAGAATGAGCTACAATGTTAAAACAAGCTATTTTGATGTTGTAGATCATCGAATAAGTCAGTCGTTTGGTGAGAATGAGATACAATATCATAACAAGCCCCTGTGAGGTTCCAAATAGCTAAATCAGTCAACCATTCGTTGAGATGAGCTAGAATGTCAAAATAAGTCATTCTAACATTGCAGATCGTCGAATCACTCAATCGTTTGCTGAGAATGAGCTACAATCTCATAACAAGTCATTCTAAGGTTCTAAATTGCCGAATAGGTCAACTATTGGCTTAGAATGAGCTAGAATATTAGAAAAGTCATTTTGATGTTGTAGATCAATGAATTGGTCAACAATTTACTTAGAATGAATTACAATCTCATAAAAGGATGTTAAGAGGTTTCATATTGCCAAATAGGTCAACCATTCGCTGAGAATGAGCTGAAACCTCAAAACAAGTTGTTTTGACATTACAGATTGTTGAATCGGTCAACTATTTGCTAAGAATGAGATTCAATCTAACAAGTTGTTTTGAGGTTCTAGTTCGCTGAAGTAGTCAATCGTTCACTAAGAATGAGCTACATTCCCATAGCAAGTTATTTTTGAAATTTCAAATTACTGAATCGGTCAACTATTTGTTGAGAATGAGCTACAATCTCATAACAAGCCATTCTGAGAATCTAGATCATCAAATTGGTCAAACATTCACTTAGAATGAGCTACAATCTCATAACAAATCATTCTAAGGTTGCACACCGTAAAATTGGTCAAATATACACTGAGAATGAGGTATAATATTTTATAAGAAGTAATTTGAGGTTTCATATTCCTGAATTGGTGAACCTTTCACTGAGAATGAGCTTCAATCTCAAAATAAGCTGTTATGATGTTGCAAATCATCGAATTGGTCAACTGTTTATTGAGAATGAGCTACAATCTCATAACAAGTCATTTTGAGGTTCTAGATTGCCGAATCGGTAACTATTCTCTAAGAATGAGCTAATATCCCATAACAAACTATTGTGAGTTTCTGGATAGCCGAATTAATCAACTATTCATTGAGAATGAGCAACATTCTCATAACCAGCCATTCTGAGGTTCCAGACCACCGAATCAATGAAAGGTTCACTAAGAATGAGATACAATCTTATAACAAGACCCTTTGAGGTTGCAGACCATCAAATTAGTCAACCGTTCACTGAGAATGAGCTACAATCTAAAAAAAAGTCATTCCGATGTTGCACATCGTCGAATTAGTCAACCTGGTGGTACCCTAAATTTTGAGAATTTAGAAGTGCCAATCCATTATCAAGAAGAATTTTTCTCCATACTAAAAAAAATTAAAGGAAGGAAGCTTTATGACACAAATAAATTGAACTAACTAATCGAAGCCTTCAGAAAATGCTGGAATTTCAACCTGCTACAAAGATGATGCCAATAGAGGCTAAAGATGGTTGAATTTCAAAAATCTAAAACTAACCTAGTTCGGGAAATCAAATTTCCTATCTCCAAAAAAAATCTTAGCTTTTCATGATGTGTTTTGGATTTTCGACCAAAGCCAAATCCGAAAGTTAGGTAGTTATTTTTTAGTTAGTTTAGTGTTTTTTCAAAATATTTTGTGATAAGGGTTGTGTCTTTTCACCTTAAAGAGGTGTGAAAGCCACTCAGACACATATATATACATAATATAAAATGTAAAGAGAGGAATACAATATAATATAATTTCATATATTTGGATATTTTTAATCAACATGTATAACATGGACCTGGTGTACTATTTTTTCAAAATCAATAAAGATAAGTCCTTTTTCTTTCACATGTGTAATACTTTTATTATCATTTTACAATTAGTCCCTCAGATAAACCAATAGAACTTATTCAAAGTGATATTTTGATGTGCATGCTTCTTGATTTGATTCATAGTCTATATTTTCAATTGGTTTTCTCATTTTCCATGGTTAAATTCTGTTGATTGAGGCCTTAGTCAATTGGGCTGTCATCTAAGAAGTATTACCTTTTTGAAATATCTTTGAATTTTTTTAGGCTGCATGTACATTCCATAACACATTTGAAGTGATAAGTTTTCTTATAAAACTATCTCTGAGGTTGAACATAAGATTGGAATGATCTTGACTCTATTGCTCGTGATAGAATAAGGCACTGGTTTAATCATTATTTGGATTATAGTTATTCAGTTCATTGTTATAGTTTTGTGATATTTTATCTATCTATTTATTTTAATTTACATACATATTTACTAAACATTCTTTTGATTACTCAAAGTATTTCAGTTTACTGTTTATGATATATTGCTTACAATTTGATTTATTCAAGCCCACTTGCCATACTTTGAGAGACAGAAGTTTGAGTTCCATACACAAGTTATCTACTATAAAAAGCTTGTTCAGGTGAAGGTTCACCCGCCTTGGTCCTGCAGAGCCAGAAGTGCAGGGGAAGAGGATCATAATCGATTATTCCCATTTGTTGGCCAAAAAAAATTGGTTTTCTAAATATTGGATTGGCAAGTCCATAGGAAATCCAATTCAACATTTTTGGGCACCAACAAATTGGTGACTCTGCTGGGGACTTGTTCAAAATAATATTTTTGTATTTTACCTAGAAGCTCTGGTTATATATTTAAGACTCTACTGGGAGAAAAGAACTTAGAAGACAGTAAGTATTTTTCTTCTGATAAGAAGGTGGCGACTCTATTGAACAAAGCATTTCAGTTAGTGACTCTACTAAGGGAGAAGACTCAGAAGGAGATGGTGGATTGTTTTTTCAAATGTATCCATCATTTCAAAGAAAGTGTTTTATTCCAGATGGTATCAAGCCATTGGATCTTAGGAGATCTCAATGCATCCCAAATAAGTTATCCCCTAAAATTTCACAACTTCTACCAAAGTTCCATGGAGAATGGGATGAATCGACACTACAACACTTGGATGCATTTTATACATTCATAGAAGATTATGAGGTT
>MU224334.1:5281811-5292053 GCA_018584345.1 Thuja plicata
GGAAGCTTTATGACACAAATAAATTGAACTAACTAATCGAAGCCTTCAGAAAATGCTGGAATTTCAACCTGCTACAAAGATGATGCCGACAGAGGCTGAAGATGGTCGAATTTTAATAATCTAAAACCGACCCAGTTTGGGAAATCAAATTTCCTATCTCCAAAAAAAATCTTAGCTTTTCACGATGTGTTTTGGATTTTTTACCAAAGCCAAATCCGAAAGTTAGGTAGTTATTTTTTAGTTAGTTTAGTGTTTTTTCAAAATATTTTGTGATTAGGGTTGTGTCTTTTCACCTTAAAGAGGTGTGAAAGCCACTCAGACACACATATATACATAATATAAAATGTAAAGAGAGGAATACAATATAATATAATTTCATATATTTGGATATTTTTAATCAACATGTATAACATGGACCTGAATGTACTATTTTTTCAAAATCAATAAAGATAAGTCCTTTTTCTTTCACATGTGTAATAGTTTTATTATCATTTTACAATTAGTCCCTTGGATAAACCAATAGAACTTATTCAAAGTGATATTTTGATGTGCATGCTTCCTGATTTGATTCATAGTCTATATTTTCAATTGGTTTTCTCATTTTATATGGTTAAATTCTGTTGATTGAGGCCTCGGTCAATTGGGCTGTCATCTAAGAAGTATTACCTTTTTGAAATATCTCTGAATTTGTTTTAGGTTGCATGTACATTCCATAACACATTTGAAGTGATAAGTTTTCTTGTAAAATTATCTCTGAGGTTGAACATAAGATTGGAATGATCTTGACTCTATTGCCCGTGATAGAATAAGGCACTGGACTAATCATTATTTGGATTATAGTTATTCAGTTCATTTTTATAGTTTTGTGATATCTTATCTATCTATTTATTTTAATTTACATACATATTTACTAAACATTCTTTCAATTACTCAAAGTATTTCAGTTTACTGTTTATGATATATTGCTCAAAATTTGATTTATTCAAGCCCACTTGCCATACTTTGAGAGACAGAAGTTTGAGCTCCATACACAAGTTATCTGCTATAAAAAGCGTGTTCAGGTGAAGGTTCACCCACCTTGGTCTTGCAGAGCCAGAAGTGCAGGGGAAGAGGATTATAATCGATCACTCCCATTAGTTGGCCAAAAACAATTGGTTTTCTAAACATTGGATTGGCAAGTCCATAGGAAATCCAAGTCAGCATTTTTGGGCACCAACACAACCATTTGCTAAGAATTAGCTAGAATTTCATAAAATTCATTCTGAGGTTCCAAATAACCAAATTGGTCAGCCATTGACTAAGAATGAGATAGAATCTCAAAAAAATTTGTTTTGACATTGTAGATCGTTGAATTGGCCAAATGTTTGCATAAAATGAGCTACAATCTCATAACATGTTTTGAGTTTCTAGATTTCCAAATCGGTCAACTGTTCATTGAGAATGACCTAGAATCTCATCACAAGTCGTATGTAGGTTCCAGATCGCTGAATTGATCAATCATTTACTGAGAATAAGCTACAATCTCATAACAAGCCATTCTTACGTTCCAAATTGCCGAATCGGTCAAACACTCGCTGAGAATGAGGTACAATCTCATAACAAGACATTTAAAGTTTGTAGATCGCCAAATTGGGTAACATTCACTGAGAATGAGCTAAAATATCAAAATAGTTCATTCTAAATATTGTAGATTTTCAAACCAGTTAACCATTTGCAGGGAATGAGCTACAATCTCATAACAAGCCGCTATGAGGTTTTAGATCACTGAATTGGTCAAACATTCTCTGAGAATGAGATAGAATCTCAAAACAAGTCATTTTGACCTTGAAAATCATTGAATCTGTCAACCTGTTATAGAGAATGAGCTACAATATCATAAAAATCCATTTTGAGGTTCCAGATCGTTGAATCAGATAACCATTCGCTGAGGATGAACTACAATCTCATAACAAGCCATTATGAGGTTCCAGATCACTGAATCAGTCAAACATTCATTCAAAATGAGGTACAATCTCATAACAAGCCATTCTGAGGTTCTAGATCACCAAAGTGGTTAATCATTCACTAAGAATGAGCTAGAATCTAAAAAAAGTTGTTATGACATTACAAATCATCGAATTGGACAATCATTTACTAATATTGAGCTACAATCTCATAAAAAGTTATTTTGAGCTTTTAAATCACTGAATTGGTCAACTATTTTCTTAGAATGAGCTACAGTCTGATGACAAGTTGTTCTAAGGTTCTAGATTGTTGAATTGGTCAACTGTTAGATGAGAATGAGCAACAATCTAAAAAAAAGTCATTTTGATTTTGCGAATCATTGAATCAGGCAACTGTTTGCTGAGAATGAGCTACAGTTTCATAACAATTTGTTCTTAGGTTCTAGATCGTCGAATCAGTCAACCATTCATAGAGAATGAGCTCGAATATAAAACAAGCCATTCTGATATTACAGATCATTGAATTGGTCAACCATTTTCTGAGAATGAGCAACAATCTCATAACAAGTCATTTTGAGGTTCTAGATTGCCTAATCGGTCAATTGTTCACTAAGAATTAGATACAATCTCATAACAAGCCATTTGGATGATCCAGATCATAATATTGGTCAAACACTCATTGAAAAGGAGCTACAATCTCATAGCTTGCCATTCTGAGGTTGCAGATCACTGAATCAGTCAACCATTCTTTCAGAATGAGCTACAATCTCAAAATAAGTCATTTTGATGTTGCAAATTCTTGAATCAGACAAGAATTTTCTAAGAATGAGAAAAAATCTCATAACAAGTTGTTTTGAGGTTCTAGATCGCTGAATCAGTAAACCATTCGTTGAGAATGAGCTATGATCTCAAAACTCATCATTTTGAAATTACAGATCATTGAATCGATCAACCATTTGCTAAGAATGCAATACAATTTGTTAAAAAGTCATTTTGAGGTTCTAGATCGCCAAATCGGTCAACCGTTCAGTGTGAATGAGCTACAATCTCATAACAAGCCATTATGAGATTCCAGATCATCGAATCGGTCAAATGTTCACTGTGATCGAGCTACAATCTCATAATAAGTTGTTATGAGGTTGCAGATTGTCGAATAGGTCAATCATTCATGGAGAATGAGCTACAATCTTAAAACAAGTTGTTCTAATGTTGTAGATCATCCAATAAGTCATTCATTTGCTGAGAATGAGCTACAATATCATAACAAGTCACTGCGAGGTTCCAAATAGATGAATCATTCAACCATTCACAAAGAATGAGATAGAATCTCAAAACAAGTCATTTTGACATTGTAGATCATCAAATTGGTCAACCATTTGCTGAGAATGAGCTAAAATCTCATAACAAGTCATTTTGAGGTTCTAGATCATCAAATCAATCAACCATTTACTAAGAATGAGCTAGAATACCATAACAAGCCCTTTTTGAGGTTCCTATTCATCGAATCGGTCAACCGCTCACTTAGAATGAGCTATAATATTATAACAAGCCATCCTGAGGTTCTAAATCATGGAATCAGTCAAACATTCACTCAAAATGAGCTACAGTTTCAAACAAGTCATTATGAGGTTGCAAATTGCCGAATTGGTCAACCATTCGTTGAGAATGTGCTACAATCTCAAAAAAATCTGTTCTAATGTTGTAGATTGTCGAATCAGTCAACCATTTGTTGAGAATGAGCTACACTCTCATAACAAGCCGTTTTGAGGTTCAAGATCATAGAATCGGTCAACCATTCACTGAGAACGAGCTAGAATATTAAAATAATTCATTCTGATGTTGCAAATCATTGAATCGGTCAACTGTTTGTAGAGAATGCACTACAATCTCAGAACAAGCCATTTTGAGGTTCTAGATCACCAAATCTGTCAAGTATTCACTGAGAATGAGCTACAATTCCATAACAAGCAGTTTAGAGGTTCTAGATAGCTAAATCGATCAACCGTTTGCTGACAATAAGCTACAATCTCATAATAAGTTATTTTGATGTTGTAGATCATTGAACCAGTCAACCGTTTGCTAACAATAAGCTACAATCTCATAACAAGTCATTATGAGGTTCCAGATGATTGAATGTCAACCATTCACTAAAAATGATCTAGAATCTCAAAACTAGTCAACCATACATTACAGATCATCAAAACGGCCAACTGTTTGCTTAGAATGAATGATAATCTCAAAACAATCCACTCTAAGGTTCTAGATTGCCGATTTGGTGAATTGTTCACTGAGAATTAGCTACAATATCATAACTAGTTGTTCTGATGTTCTAGATCATCGAATCGGTCAACCATTCCCTAAGAATGAGCTAGAATCTCAAAACAAGTCGTTCTAACATTGCAGATTGTTGAATCAGTCAATCGTTTACAGAGAATGAGCAACAATATCATAACAAGTCATTTTGAGGTTCTAGATCACCAAATCAGTTAATTGTTTTTTTGAGAATGAGCTACAATCTAAAAACAACTTGTTCTCATGTTGTAGATCATTGAATCAGTCAACTACTTGCTAAGATTGAGTTGCAATCTCATAACAAGTCATTTTGGGGGTCCAGATCACCGAATCAGTCAACCATTCGCTGAAAATGAGTTAGAATCTAAAAACAAGCCATTCTAAGGTTACATATTGTCAAATTGGTGAGCTGTTCATTGAGAATGAGCTATAATCTATAAACAAATAGTTCTAATGTTGCAGATCATCGATTCAGTCAACTATTTTTTGAGAATGAGCTACAATCTCATAAAAAAGTTGTTTTGAGGTTCTAGATTGCCAAATCGGTAACTCTTCACTAAGAATGAGCTAACATCCCATAACAACCCATTTTGAGGTTCTAGGTCACCGAATCAGTCAATTGTTCTTTGAGAATGAGCTACAATCTCATAACAAGCCATTCTGAGGTTCCAAATCATCGAATTGGTCAAAGGTTCACTAAGAATCAGCTACAATGTTATAACAAGTCATTTGAGGTTGCAAATCATCAAATCGGTCAACCATTCCCTAAGAATGAGCTATAATCTCAAAACAAGTTGTTGTAATGTTGTAGATTGTTGAATTAGTCAACTGTTTACTAAGAATTAACTACAATTTCATAAAAAGTTTTTCTGAGGTTCCAAATCACCGAATCAGTCAACCATTCACTAAGAATGAGCTAGAATATCAAAACAAGTCATTCGGACATAGTAGATCAGCGAATTGGTGAGCTTGTTGCAAAGAATGAGCTACAATCTCATAACAAGCTATTTTGAGGTTCTAAATCATCAAATTGGACAACCGTTCACTAAGAATGAGCTACAATCTCAAAAAAGCCATTCTAAGGTTGCAAATCGCCAAATAGGTCAACTGTTAATTGAGAATGTGCTACAATCTCAAAGCAAGTCATTCTGATGTTGCAAATCATTGAATCATTCAACCGTTTATTGAGAATGAGAAACACTCTCATAACAAGTGGTTCTGAGGTTCTAGATCACTAAATCAGTCAACCATTCACTGAGAATGAGGTAGAATCTCAAAACAATTCATCTGATGTTGTAGATTGTAGAATCAATAAACCGTTTGTTGACAATGAGCTACAATCTCATAACAAGTCATTTTGAGGTTCCAAATCATCAAATGTCAAACATTCACTGAGAATGAGCTATAATCTCAAAACTAGTCATTCAAATATTATAGATCATTGAATCGGTTAACCATTTGCTTAGAATGAGCTATAATATCATAACAAGTTATTCTAAAGTTTCAGATCATCGAATTGCACAAATGTTCATTGAGAATGAACTACAATCTCATAACAAGTCATTCTGATGTTCCAGATTGCTGAATTAGTTAACCATTCATTTAAAATGAGATAGAATCTCAAAACAAGTCATCCCAATATTGAAAATTGTCAAATCAGTCAACCATTTATAGAGAATGAGATATAATCTCTAACAAGCCATTTTGAGGTTCTTTATCACCAAATCGGTTAATTATTTTATAAGAATGAGCTACAATCTAAAAACAAGTTGTTCTGATGTTGTTGATCGTCGAATCGGTCAACTATTTGCTAAGAATGAGCTGCAATCTCATAAAAAGTTATTCTGGGGTTCTAGATCGTTGAATCAGTCAACCATTTGCTGAGAATGAGCTAGAATCTCAAAACAAGCCATTTTGACATTGCAAATTCTCAAATCGGTCAACCGTTTCATAAGAATGGGCTACAATCTCCTAACAAGTCATTTTGAGGTTTTAGATCTCTAAATCAGTCAACCGTTTAATAAGAATGAATTATAATCTCATAATAGGCCATTTCGAGGTTCTTGATTGTCGAATTAGTCAACCATTCACTATGAATGAGTTATAATCTCTTAATAGGCCATTCTAAGGTTCTAGATCGTAGAATTGGTCAAACATTCATTGAGAATGAGCTATAATATCAACACAAGATGTTGTAGGTCATTGAATCGGTCAACCCTTTGCCGAGAATGAGTTAAATATTGTAACAAGATTTTTTGAGGTTAAGGTTTGCTGAGAATGAGCTACAATCTCATAAAAATTCATTTTGAGGTTGTAGATCGTCAAATCGGTCAATGGTTCACTGAGAATGAGATAGAATATCACAACAAGCCATTTTGATGTTGCAGATCATCAAATTGTAAAGGTAGAAATTGATGTTAATAGAATAAGAGTGTTTTGATACTCAAATCACTTATCACCTTACATTTAATGTTTAGAGTGGAGGGGTAAATAAGACATTCTCCTTTATTCTCAAATGCACAAAGGAAGGATCCAAATTGGATCTAAGAATAAAGAAGGAGATCCTAGGTTTCCCTCTTAAAATGTGTTTTGAAATGAATGTAAATGTGTGATAGATTTAGAATGATTAAGGATTTGAATTGAAATGGATAGGAGAAATGCATCAACCTTAAAGTATTGAAGATCCAAAGAATTCTATTTTCTGGGGTCTGTAATATGTTTCTAGGAAATCTGATGTATGATCCGGAACCAGAATGCAGAGATGAACAAAATCCAAAAATATTTTTCTGATCCAACACTATCTTATGAAAAAGGTTGACCTTGACCCACAAATTTCACCCCTGACCCAATAATCTCGACTTTGACCTGCACAGGTCTGACAAAAAATTTGTTCGTGGATCTTGAAAGTTGGCCGAAAAGGGTATCCATATTTTCCCTCAAATCCGTTGTTCTAAACCTGTACTTGCAAGAAAAATAGGTTTATTTTTTTGGGGGAGGGGTTTGCCTTAGTCAAACCCCAATTTAGGAATTAACCTTCAAATCAATAATTGAAATAAGAATGCTAGCAAGTAGTAGAATTGAATCTAACAATGAAGTTATGATATTAAATAGATATGCAATTGTCATTCAAATGTAGCAAGTATGTAAATATGAAGGCTTGGACTTAATTGAAACCATAAACCTCCATGATTGTATACTTGGAATCCACCTTGAAGAGAATGAATGAGTGTTGAGGATGCACAAATTATCTTGAAGGAATATCACACCACCATGATGGCTAGATCTAGGGTTTGAATGATGAATCTTGAATGTTGGAACAACATCCCTTCAAAGGCTTGAAAGCTTGAATCCTTGATCTTCAATGGAGAGCTTGAATGCTTGAGAGGAAGACTTGAACACCTTGAAATCTTGGAAACATGTAGAAAAATATATGCTTGAACCTTTTTCTTCTTGACAAGATCTTGGTTAGAGCTTTTTTGCACTTAGAAGACTTCTTTTCGCTCAATATCGCTTAGAGAAAATGGGAGGAGAAAAATTCATTTTATATGAAACTAGGGAACAATCTTCTATAGAGGTTGACATAGGATAATTAAATTCCAATTAGACCCATGCCCCTAGAAGAGGACCTATATTAAATATAATTTAAGATTTTTCCACTTCAGAACCCAAAACAACCGACTCGGAAGCGGGAAAAATGAATTTTTGATGACCTCTGGAAGTCGAAAAGCTTCCAGATTTGGAAGGGGGACCCAGGTCAAGGTCAAGTTTGACCCTGACCTAGGTCAAGGTTGAGGTCAACCTTGATCCAGGGGGTCAGAACCCCTGGAAGAAGTGCCAGGTGGGATAAAAGGTGCCCAGAGAGGCCCCATCAGGGTCCTAAACAGGCACAAAAGCAGGAGATGATGCAGAAAGGAGGGGATAGTAAGATGGTGGTCAAAAACATCCCCTAAAGAGGGATAAAAATTCTTAACATGGAAGTGCTTCCATTTTAAGACGATACATTAAGCCCCCACTTTAGCGGAAGTATGGAAATCGAACATGCTTTCGGTAAAGTTAGAAGAAAGAATATGGTGGATCACAACGAGGTAGAACATCACTAAGTCAAGGACATAAGTCCTTAGAACAAGGATTATAACTCAACATACATGCATAAAAGATATGGAAGTAAAGAGAAATCAATCATAGGAAACATATTTGATTACATAAGCAGGACAAGAGCAACACTATAGATAACATAGCTTCATGATTTAATCCTACTAGCATGAAAGTGAAAGAGAGAGAAGGGAAAGTGATTACCTCTCCTAGTAAGATGCCCACCTTACTATGAATCATCAAGGAGGGAGAGCCCAACAGGTTCACCCATAAACTGTGCTTGTAATTATAATGCGTCTTCTGACGGCTTTTGAAAATATCCATAGATCCACCTTCTTGTATCACTATGAATATAAAATAAGTGTCTTTTCAGGATTTAGAAACTTATGTGCGTTACCCTCCAAGAATTTAGAATATTGAAAATTGTAAAAATGGTGCATATCTCTTTGGAATTTAGCAACTTATGTGCATTACCTTCTGAGGATTTAGCAAAAATAAAAGTAAAAATGTGTGTCCCTTCAGGATTTAGCAACTTATGTGCATTACGTTATGAGGATTTAGCATGCTGAAAAATGTAAATTAATGTAAACTATAGTACAAGGGAGACCCTATATATTCCCCCCTCCTTATCATGACTACCCACTAGGCAGGATAAGGAAGAGAAAGATGATACCTACTTCACAAGGTAAGGAGATATCCAGCTTAACAACAATGTATACCATATCCTTAGCGAAGAGTCTTGACCCTTACATCCAAGAACATAGATAATTGTGAAATGGATATGTCACTTATGGAAAAAGGATCCTCAAAAAAGGAAGAGATCTTATCAACAAGACCCCCCACCATAGAGGAGTGCTTAGGATAAAATGTCATCTTCTAAAGAAAAGAGGCACCAAAGATTCAATCATCAATCCCCCTGTAATCAAGAGAGAGAGGAATCTTGGGATGAAGGCATCAAACTCTAACCAAAGAAAGGGAAAGAGTTTATCAAGAGCATAGTTTGCAAAATAAAGAAGAGGTGATGACCTAGGACAATCACCTCTTTTATAAGAGGGTATCCATAGTAAAAAACATACATCTTTATAAGGAAATAATGTTATATGATAAACAAATGCCACTAAGCTAAGGAAAGTAGATCCTTAGATAGAGGAAGAAGGAAAATACCTTGTCCCCCAGGGGTGAAAGCAAGGGATATATCAAATTATATCAAGAGATATTTTAGCAAAGAGATATCATGTGAGAAGTGAAATAGTAACCCTTGTGAGGGATAACACACTATTCAGTTTACAAGGTGAGAGATTTATCAACCTTGGAAACCCAATGTCAAACAACGAACTAGGTTATAATCAAAGACATAGATCCTTAATGCAAACCAAAATTTTCATGTATGTTGGATATCACATAATAGATAGATACTGCTTAACCAAGGGAAAAGTGAATCCTAGAAAGATAGAAAAGAAGGAGATGGCATCCTTGCCCCCCAAGTGTGGGAACAAAGATGAAAGGGGACCTATTATATCGCTCACAACACTATGCAAGACAACGAGCCCCCAAGGATTAGGCTAACATTGTTTACATAAGGTGGAGTTCCATAATAGGAACATAAATGTTATTTAGAGAAAATAGAATTGAAATACAACTTATTGCCACATGTTAAATAAATAACTTTACTATAAATGAGGTGCCTAATCTTATAATGTAAAGCTTGATATTCATTAGAGTGATCATGAAATCTATGATAGAAACAAAAAGGAAGAATCTTCAAGTATAGACTACGTTTATTTTTGCGTTTAGGTCTAGTAATCATCTTAGCACAAAGGAGTTTAGGCAGAACAACCTCTTGGTCAAATTCCTTCATAGGGTCATCATGTTTTGAAATGTTATTTGATATGTTGGTAACATTGATGTGTTGTTG
>MU224334.1:5306768-5344938 GCA_018584345.1 Thuja plicata
GTAAAGTTCTCAGTACCTTTCTCATAATAGTGTTCTCATCTATTGTTCCATTAGCTCCTCTAATGGCATTTACAACTTCTTTTACTCTACCATAATACTGATTAGCATTTTCACCTTCTTGCATTTTTATCTCACCAAAGTTGCCTCTTAGACTTTTTGATTTAGCTCTTAGCACATTTGTGTCTCCACCATAGACAGTTTCTAGCTTATCCCACATTTGCTTTGCATTTGTGCAGCTCTTTATATTATCAAACTCTGAATAGCTCAGTGAGGATGCAATCTCCAACATTGCTTGATTGTGCTCTTGTTTTTCTCTTAGTTGTGCAGCTGTGAGAGGAGTAGTAGGTGATACATATTCATTTTCAATAAGTCTCTTAGCATCATCTCCAATACCAGCCAGATGCAGTTTCATCAAATTCTGCCATGCAGGGAAGTTATCTTTGTTTACCTTCGGAACCTCCTTCTTATACATCTTGATATTTTCACTCCAAGTACCTTCAAACTATTTTCAGGAGACCAAAGCTCTGATACCAATTGTTAGAATGCATTTAGAATAATTGAGAGGGGAGGGGTGAATCAATTATCCTCAGGTCTAGATGTAGCGAATAAAAATTTCTGTATTTCATATCTACTTGGTAGCAGTAAAATATGTCAACAAATTAATTATACAGTTTACTATATAATGTAATTAGCTTGTAGAAACATAACAGTAAAAGAAACCATAAGTATTCACACAAGTTGACACAAGTATTTAACGTGGAAACCCAATATGGTAAAAACCACCAATAACATGCTACCAAGTTTCACTCTTCTGAAGTGAGCTTTGTGAGGAGCCAACCCTGTTAAAGGTTACAATAACACACTATTAGGTGTAACCTGGTTAAAGGATGTAATCACCCTATCAGGAGTGGCCTTGTTAGAGGACTTAGAACATTCCACGTGAATGTCACCTTGTTAGAGGATTTATACAAATGACTGTTAGGTCAACCTTGTTAAAGGATTTTAACTGATACAATAGTTAGAAAGTAATTAGTAGTTGTGATCTGATACATACAACTTACTTTGCAAAGTCAGATCCAATTACAACTTTGATGCTAACTTACTAGATGGCTTGCATTGTCATTTCAATCTTCTGATCTGCTTGGAAATATGTCAAGCAATCACACATGCAACTTTCTTCTTCTGTATTCATCCTTCTCTGCTAGGTCATGCCAATCAGTAAATCAACTATGCAACCCTCTTGCATACACACATCCAATTTCATACATAATGAATAACCCCTTGAGGTTATCATAAACCTCTTTGTCTAGGTCAGATAAATATTTTCTGCTTAATCAAGATCGTAAATCTTAGGTTAGGTCAGATCCAACGGATCATTCCATCATTACATTACATTTACTTCTCCAAAGTAGTCTCTAATTAAATCTTGAAACCATGCATTAATTATGGTTACCCATACATTAAATGATGTGGATAAATCTTTAATTAACTTTACATATCCCAATAAAATTAACTAAGTCGGCTAGAGATCTCAAATCTCATCATTAATCCAATTACTGTAAGTCGGCCAACATCACTGTTTTCACTTGGCAATTTCACTGGTGCTCATCACTGATTAAACTTGCTCATCACAAACAAATTCGCTTAGCACAAGCAACTTTTCTCAGCACAAGCAACTTCGCTCGACACAAGCCAAACTTGCTCAGCACAAAACAACTATAAAAACTGTCTTTGAAAGATAAACAACTAATTACTTTGCCAGAGTGCCAACTGATCAAGTACCCTTTTATTTTCCTTAACTCAACAATTCACTTGGTCTTCTTGTTAAATCTTCTTCATCAATCAATAGATATGGTACTCAAACAGATAACAATAGTCTCACCAGTTAAGGTTTGGCATCAATGACAAAATAACAATTGCTTGCATTGTCACTTTCCAACAAGAAAAGACATATATTAGGAGAAGAAGTAACATCTATCCTTAACTCGCTTATATGGTAAAGGTCACTTGAAGAGATTTTAGAGGAGGATAAAATAGAAATAGGATCAATGGAGATCTTATTCAAACAAATTTCATCCATACTTCCATGTACCTCATTAGGGGATCAATCCTCTTTAGCAACAAAAGCCTCATCAAAGTATTCAAAACAAAAATCATACATGTTGAACACAATGAAAACTGTAAATGTTTTTGTATTTTTATAGAAATTTTATGATTTTATGAATTTTGAAATATAAATGCAAGAGCATAAAAGAAAACCTACTTCTATATGGATGCAAGATCTAATATGAAATGCAAATCTAACACCAAAAAGAAAGAGTTGTCTATCGCGGGTTCACCAAAATGTAAATGTAGAAAATGATGTTAATAGAATAAGAGTGTTTTGATACTCAAATCACTTATCACCTTACATTTAATGTTTAGAGTGGAGGGGTAAATAAGACATTCTCCTTTATTCTCAAATGCACAAAGGAAGGATCCAAATTGGATCTAAGAATAAAGAAGGAGATCCTAGGTTTCCCTCTTAAAATGTGTTTTGAAATGAATGTGAATGTGTGATAGATTTAGAATGATTAAGGATTTGAATTGAAATGGATAGGAGAAATGTACCAACCTTAAAGTATTGCAGATCCAAAGAATGCTATTTTCTGGGGTCTGTACTCTATTTTTGGGAAATCTGAAGTATGATTCGGAACCAAAATGCAGAGACAAACAAAACCCATAAATATATTTCCGATCTGACATCGTCTTATAAAAATGTCGACCTTGACCCACAAATGTCACCCCTGACCAAATAATCTCGACCTTGACCTGCATAGGTCCCATAGAAAATCTATTCGCGAATCCTGAAAGTTGGCCGAAAAGGGTATCCAAATTTGCCCTCAAATCCGTTGTCTTGAACCTGTACCTACAAGAAAAAGAGGTTTATTTGTTGGGGGGAGGGGTTTTCCTTAGTCAAACCCTGATTTAGGAATTAACCTTGAAATCAATAATTGAAATAAGAATGCTAGCAAGTAGTATAATTGAATCTAACAATGAAGTTATGATATTAAATAGATATGCAATTGTAATTCAAATGTAGCAAGTATGTAAATATGAAGGCTTGGACTCAATAAAACCCATAAAACTCCATGATTGTATGCTTGGAATCCATCTTGAAGAGAATGAATGAGTGTTGAGGATGCACAAAGGATCTTGAAGGAAGATTACACCACCATGATGGCTAGATCTAGGGTTTGAATGATGAATCTTGAATGTTTGAACCAAATCCCTTCAAAGGCTTGAAAGATTGAATCCTTGATCTTCAATGGAGAGCTTGAATTCTTGAGAGGAAGACTTGAACACCTTGAAAACTTGGAAACATGTAGAACAATGGATGCTTGAACCTTTTGCTTCTTGACAAAATCTTGGTTAGAGCTTTTTTGCACTTAGAAGACTTCTTTTTGCTCAACATCGCTTAGAGAAAATGGGAGGAGAAAACTTCATTTTATATGAAACTAGGGCACAATATTCTAAGGAGGCCGACATAGAAGAATTAAATTCCAATTAGACCCATGCCCCTAGAAAAGGACCTATATTAAATATGATTTAGGATTTTGCTGCTTTATAACCCAAAACAACTGACCTAAAAGCGAGAAAAATGAATTTTTGATGACCTCTGAAAGTGGACAAGCTTCCAGATTTGGAAGGGGGACCCAGGTCAAGGTCAAGGTTGACCTTGACCTAGGTCAAGGTCGAGGTTGACCTTGACCCAGGGGGTTAGAACCCCTGGAAGAAGTGGCAGGTGGGATAGAAGGTACCCGGAGAGGCCCCATCAGGGTCCTAAACATGCACAAAAGAAAGAGATGATGCAGAAAGGAGGGGACAGTATGATGGTGGTCAAAAAAATCCCCTAAGAAGAGCTAAACATTCTTAACATGGAAGTGCTTCCATTTTAAGATGATACACAAATCGATCAATTGTTCACTGAGAATGAGCTACAATCTCATAACATGTCTTTCTTAGGTTCCAAATTGTTGAATCGGTCAATTGTTTGCTAAGAATGAGCCACGATCTCATGAAAAAAAATTCTAAGGTTCTAGATCATCACATCGGTCAAACATTCACTTAGAATGACCTATAATAGCATAACAAGTTGTTCTGACATTTCAGATCATTGAATCGGTCTACCATTTTCTGAGAATGAGATATAATCTCATCACAAACCATTTTGAGGTTGCAGATTGTTGAATCAGTCAACCGTTCATTGAGAATGAGCTACAATATGAAAACAAGTCATTATGATGTTGCAGATCATCGAATCGGTCAACTGTTGGCAGAAAATGAGCTACAATCTCATAACAACTCATTCTTAGGTTTCAGATCGCCAAATTGGTTAACCATTGGCTGAGAATGAGCTAGAACCTCAGAACACGTCATTCTAACAATACAAATCATCAAATCAGTTAACCATTTGCTGAGAATGAGCTACAATCTCATAACAACCATTTTGAGGTTGCAGATCATCGCATCGGTCAACCATTCATTGAGAATGAGCTACAATCTCAAAATAAGGCATTATGATGTTGTGGATCATCGAACTGGTCAAGTGTTTGCTAAGAATAAGCTACAATCTCATAACAAGTCATTTTGAGATTTTAGATTGCCGAATTGATCAACTATATGCTGATAGTAAGATAAAATCTAAAAATAAGCCATTCTAACATTATAGATCACTGAATCTTTGAACAGTTTGCTGAGAATGAGCTACAACCCCATAAAAAACTATTTTTAGGTTCGATATCGTCATATCAGTCAACCATTTTCTAAGAATGAGCTACAATCTTATAACAAGCCATTCTGAGGTTCTAGATCATTAAATCAGTCAAATATTTGTTAAGGATGAGCTATAATCTCATAATAATTCATTCTAAGGTTGCAGATCTTTGAATCAGTCAAATGTTCACTGAGAATGTGCTACAATCCCAAAACAAATCATTCTGATGGTGTAGATCATCGAATTAGTGAACTGATTCCTAAGAATGAGCTACAATCTATGTTAGGATTAAGTAATACTCAGAGGGGGGTGAATCAGTATTACAACAGTTTAAAATTAAACTTAATAAATTCTAACTTAATAAGATAATTGCAGAAAATGAAAAGAACATAAATGCAAAATACATAACTCATAACACTGTGGATTTGTTCTCAAGGAAACCCTGGCCAAGGGAAAACCCTAGTGGGGATGGTACCCACAAATATGTACTAAAAGTATATTATCCCTATTAGGATACCTAGCCCTGTTAGGAGCTAAATATTACATTAGTGCATTTCCCTATTTAAGGAATAAAAAACCCTGTTAAAGGTATACATTAAGATCACTGCTCATACAATCATAAATATGTCTCTATTACAATGTATATAAAAAATGAACATAAACAGGAAACTACTATGCTTAGATATTTCCAATTGTAGCTTGCATCATCATCTATCTAATTCTGAAATCACAATGCATCCATTCATCTGTTTGCATCCATACCATATATATGATACTTCGCGTCTCAAAAAGCTCTTCATATATATACATTTTACATATCCAACCACCTTCCAAATACATCACAAAATGGAACCAACACTTATACAAAAAGTAAATACAAATTTGACGACCTTACACTAACAAAATATCGGTAATAGAAAATCCAAATCAAACTTAGGACGTTTGGATTCCACGTCATACTCCCTCAATCATCACAACCTTTCATCTATCCTGTATCACTGCTACTCTGTCTTCACATACCTTCAACATACTATAACTTACTACAATCAACTCCAAAATATAAGCGACCTTAATTGAAGGTCATACATATCCAAAAATAGCTTCTCCTAAGCTTGCATGTCTTCATTCACCATATACTATGATCGCTAACCAAAACTGTACTTATGTACCTCGCAAACTTGCTTTATGGACTTAGTCAATTTGCAAGCCTGAAATCCAAAACTGTGTTTCACACCAAGCGATCATCCATAATAGATGTACTGTGATAAATGAAAACCCTAATTTGTTCCTGAACAAACTTGAATGAGCCACTTTCCAACAATCTCTCCCTTTGGTATTGATGGAAACACTTAATGAAACATGACTAAGTGTCAATACCAAAAAAATATTACACTTCTTTTTCTCCTTTACATATTTACTATATTGTCTTCTTTATTTGTTCTCTTTATTTTTTTCATATCTTCTCTTCTCCCCCTTTGACATTAATGATAAAGGTATACAAAAATGTTGAATACATAACCAAATTAATACAACTGCTTACCCAAAATTATAAACCATCTTAAGCATATCCTGGAAAGAACTCTCCCTTTCTCTGTTTCCAACACACTCAACTTGTCCAATATTCTGGACACTTCTTTGTCCAAATCCAATATAGTGTGTGAGAAGGTCTCACAAATATGGATTAGCTTGTCTAGGATCTACATGTCCTTTGTTATGATGTCCTTAATGTTTTGAAGATGTCTGATAGGATTTACACAGTAACAATATAACTTTCTTGCATGTGACACACAACTCTTCGCTTCAGTCATTTTCTTGCCCAGAATGCCCAAGTCCCATGCAATAGACTTGAATACTTCTTCTAACTTCTTTTCTAAGTATTTCTTCTCTTCCTTCTCTTCAATGATCTTCTCCAATGACTCATAATGACTGTCAAAGTCATCCAATACCTTGTTCAAGATCTCTACATTGTCCTTTCCTTGAAAATTAAGAGGTATAGGTAAGAGTTTGTTGAAAGTATCAACTGCTCTTTCCATTACCCTTGACATTTTCTCACCTTTCTGCTCAGATCTCTCTTTCACCTTTGCAAATGTGATGTAGGATAGCTTCATCAACCCATCCTCATCCATGCTCTCAACATCAGTGCTCAGAGTTCTATCTCCACTTGCCAACAATAAAGATGAAGAAATAGAGACATGATTTTCTTGTTTAACTTCAACTTTATTTACTACTTCCTTAGCTTCACTCTCTTTGAGCTCTTCCTTCTCTTCCACTTTCTCCAATATCTGCAACATTGTGAGTATTCCCCTCAAAAGGGTCACTCGCATCCTGCAAAGTATCCAAAGACACAGACACACCAGTAACTAAGAAATTTGTCTGCTTCATAGTACTGACAAATTGGCTATTATTTGCAACTTTTGATGAATTGAGTTTTACTTCTACTACCCTTTATGACTCACCTTTTAGAAGAGTCTTAGGCTTTGTAGCCTTGGGAGGTGAGGAATTCCCAGGTTCAATCCCCATCAGAACCTTGTCTACTACCTTTTGTGTTTCCTCAATCACTTCATCATATTTTCTCCCCATTATCTTCCCCAATCTTGCCTTACTTCTCAACAAAGGTTTTATAGCATTCAATATTATTTCCATCTCTTTAACATAAACAATAGGTAACACATCTTCAATATCTTGTGTTCTAATTGTTTCATCTTCAATTTGAGCTAACTATTTTATTAACTGTAACTTCTCATAAAGATCCTCAGGTATATTGCCTTCAACTTCTAACAAGTTCTTCTTAAAAACAAGTAAATGATTTATGAACATGTCCTCAATTAAGAGTTGAGAAGATGCACCATACCTCTCATAGTATCTAGTCAATGAGATAAGATTTCCCTGCTCAATGATCCTCTTCCTCTATTTCTTAGGTGGGTCTTGTTTAGTGGATCTAGTGGTTCTCTTAGGAAACTCCTTTGGTTTCTCTTCTTACAATGTCCTCTTTGGTGGTGTAGGTGTATTTTTAGGTACATCAACTATATTGGGAGGTGTACTGATAACTTTCTTTGTCTCTGGAGGTGTAAGGGATGCAAAATTAGTGCTCACCGAGACAGAAACACCTTGTGTCATCTTCTTCCTTACCTCTTTCATCTCCTCCTTTGAAATAGTAGTCTTGGCTGCTAGATTATCTACCACATTTTCTACTTTCCTCTTCCTTGTAGCTCGATTATGTTATTCCCTTATTTTTGCAAAATTCTCTTCTTAGGTGCCCCATCTTTCTTCGGATGGATCAATTGCTAAGGATAGTATGTGTTCAACTTGCATAGTCAAAATCTGAGAACTGACTTCATATCCTAGAGGATAACACTATTTCATTCTAGGATGAACTACCTCAAAGAAAACACAATCAATTTCTATTATGAAACATATTGTATCCTTATACTTCTCTACCAAATCCTCGGGTATCCTCATTCTTTCTCTTATCTACCTCCGCAAAATCTTGATCATCCCAAATAGTTCACCATCAACTCATGTACTCCTATGTCTTCTATAAATTTGTGTAATCTGAATTCCAGTGGGTTCATTGTCCTTCCAAGCTCTAGGGTGCATACTAGGAAAGCTATGTACATTTTGGATGTACATGTGTACCAATAGAGACCCAAACATGAATGCCTTAGACTTATCCTTCTTAATCTACTTCACATTTTCCAAAAATTGTTGTGCAAGTACTTCGCAAAGGTTGTACTTAATATTTTCTTTTACCATTTTATAGGCCATCATGATTACTCCTGAGGATCACTCCCTTATCCATCACGAATGCGTTAGGGTTTCCACCTATTTCTTTGTGTTCTTCTCTACAACATGGATGACTCCAGAATTGTCCAAACTTGTTATACCATGTATCAATTTGCTCCATATCTTCACTGGTTGATCTCCAATCCAAATGAATTGGTCGTGTACTATGCTCATAATGATTTTTATCCATTCATCTTTGTCAAATTTGTAGAGATACGTCATTCGCATGACACTGAGATTCTCAAGATGTGCGAACCCTTCTTTCTATTTTCCATCTGCTCCAGTCATGTCCTTGATTTGCTTATAGATCTCAAAGTTTCCTAGAGACTCATACTTATAGTGAATGTAAGCCCTTATGTCTTTGACATGTAGAACGTCGTAGGGTGTTTTCCAAAATGCACCTTTGGGATCATCTTTGATGGACTTAAATGTATGTTTCTTAAATTTGTATCTAGGCCTTTCGACAACATCAAAAATCAATGGAGTATACATAACCAAACTTTGCAAATAATCTGAAATACCTCTTTTGTGATGAATTTGTGAAATATTGCTTCGTCCAGTTGCACAATGCACTAACTTCTCTAGTCTTCTTCTCAAATCTCTGTTCTTCTTTGGCTCTCTTTCTTTTAATGATGAATAGATAAGTTCTTTTGATCGACCTTATACTTTGCTATCTAAAGAAATGACATAGTTCCCCATGAACTCATCTCTGCACATGATCCAGTCAACTAATAATCTAATGATCATAGGATATGGCTCGCAAAGCTATGTAATAATAGATATATGATCTATAACATCTCTGCATACTCTCCCTAAGATTGCAAGAGCTTAATCTACATAATCAAGGGATGGATAGATTTCTGATGTTTCTTTTCAATTCTCCCCCTAAGGCTATGCTTGGCCATCTATGTTGATGTAGCAATGTTAGCATTAGGTGAAGAATCAGTAGCATCTACTGACTCTCACTGAACCTTTTCCTCACTTGGTTCTTTCACCTTCCATACCTTATCACTGTTCATATCTTCTGCTTTCCTGAAATGATAGTTAAATTCTTCTGCAATACTCTTAACATCACCAATATTTTTCTTTGCGTCAATAGGTCGAGGACCACTTTTCTTACCAGTTCTTTTGTATCTGCAAACCTTCACTATGTGTCTTGGATTATGACATTTGTATTAGGTAGGAGGTGGTCTATTCTAATTAATCTACAACTTACAATTCTTTACGATGTGCCCAAATTTATTGCATTTGTAACATGTGATATTCGATGTTGTTCCTTCTCTAGTGTAATCTTTCTTGATTCTAGATTGAATAGGCCTCTTGCATTCTACCTTCTTGTCTCTAAATGCATGACAATTGGAACAATAGTCAAAAAAATATTTTTAAGAAATTTTACCTTTGTAGTCTCTCTTCATGTGTCCAATCTTGTTGCAACCAAAACATCTACCTCGGAAAGGCCTGATCTAATCTTTAGGTTCTTCAAGAGTAGGTCTTTCTTCATCAGTCTTCACTTCAGTTTTTTCTTCCCAACTCTTTGAACATTCAGCTTCATTGAAGCCAACTCCAGTCATGTCTCCTATAGGTTTCTCTCTCTCTCTTTTCTCATCAATCTTATCACTGCTCATATAAATTTTTTCAATATGTTTCTTACCCTCAGTAAGTTCCCCATTTATGATCTGATTATATATCTCCGATTCCAGATATTTGTTCTTATAGTCATCAAGTTCAATCTGCATTTGTCTCATCTGAATATTAACATCTTTTAAGGTTTCTTAAATAATTTTTCTATCATCCTTTACCTGTTTAATAACTTTTTCCATTTCAAAAGAAATAGTTTCATGATCAAGATTCAAAGTATCTTTCTCTTGTTCAAGCTATTTTATCTAATCTATAGTATCACTGTTTGAATCCCCATTTATCTTATCCATAATATCTTGTGTTTGACTCCTGGATACTTCAAGTTATTCTTTCAGTTTCTTAATGAAACCCTCTGCTCTTCTCAATTTGAATTTCAAGTCACCATTCTGTTCTTTAGCCTTATCAAGGTCTTCAAGTGCTACTTCAAAGTTTTCTTCCAAACTTTCAGAATCCATCTTGATCTCCCTTAAGATGTTAAACTTTCTCTCCAAGGGCCAATGGCTCTGATACCAATTGTTAGGATTAAGTAATAATGAGAGGGGGGTGAATCAATATTACAACACTTTAAACTTAAACTTAATAAATTCCAACTTAACCAAATAATTGCAGAAATGCAAAGAACATAAATACAAAACACATAACTCATAACACCATGGATTTGTTCATGAGGAAACCCCGACCAAGGGAAAACCCCTTATGGGGATGGTACCCACAAATATGTACTAAAATTATACTATTTGTATTAGGGAACCTAGCCCTGTTAGGAGCTAAATATTACATAAGTACATTTCCCTGTTAAAGGAATACACAACTATGTTAAAGTTATGCACTGAGCTCACTGCTCATACAATCAGAAACATGTCTCTGTTACAATGTTTATAAAAAATTAACATAAACAAGCATATGCAATGCTTAGGTATTTCCATTTGTATCTTGCATCATCATCTATTTAATTATGACATCACAATGCATTCATTCATCTTATTGCATCCATACCATACATCCCATACTTTGCTTCTCAAAAAGCTCTTCATATATATACATTTTACATATCCAGTTGGCTTCCAAATACATCACAAAATGGAACCAACACTTAAATAAAAAGTAAATACAAATTCCATGACCTTACACTACCAAAATATAGGTAATACACATTCCAAATCCAACTTATCATGTTTGGATTCCACATCATACTCTCTCAATCATCACAACCTTTCATTTGTCTTGTATCATTGCTACTTTGTCTTTGCATGCCTTCAACATATTGTAACTTACTATGCTCCACTCCAAAACATAAGAAACCTTAATTGAAGGTCATACATATCCCAAAATAGCTTCCCCTAAGCTTGCATGTCTTCATTCACCATATACTATGCTTGCTGGCCAAAATCGTACTCCTATACCTTGCAAACCTGCTTTTTAGAGTTTGTTAATTTGTAAGCCTTAACTCCAAAACTACGTTTTACACCACCGATCATCTATAATTTTTTTTTCCATAAATGACAACCCTAATGTGTTCTTGAACACTCCTGGATGAGCCACTTGCAAACAATCTCATAACAAGTCATTCTAAGGTTCCAAATTGCCGAATAGGTCAACCATTCGCTGAGAATGAACTAGAATATACAAAAAGATGTTATGATGTTGCATATTGACTAATCGGTCAACCCTGTTCTGTGAATGATCTACAATCTCATAACAAGTCATTCTGAGTTTCCATTTTCCCAAATCGATCACTGAATCAGTTAAACCATGCACTGAGAATGGGCTATAATATCATAATAGGTCATTCTGAGGTTCTAGATCACCAAATTAGTCAAACATTCACTGAGAATGAGCTACAATCTTATAACAAGTCATTCTAAGGTTGGACATTATCAAATCGGTCAAATATTTGCAGAGAAAAAGGTATAATATTTTATAAAAAGTCATTCTAAGGTTGTAGATTGTCAATGCGGTGAACCATTCATTGAGAATGAGTTATAATCTCAGAAAAAGTCATTATGATGTTGCAGATCATCAAATCGGTCAACCGTTTAATGAGAATGAGCTACAATCTCATAAATTTTTTTTTGAGGTTCTAGATTGCCGAATCGGTAACTATTCACTAAGAATGAACTAATATCCCATAACAACCCATTTTGAGGTTCAAGATTGTCGAATCTATCAAATGTTCATTGAGAATGAGGCACAATCTCATAACATTCCATTCTGAGGTTCTAGACCACCGAATTGGTCAAAGGTTCATTGAGAATGAGCTACAATCCTATAACAAGATATTTTGAGGTTGTAGATCATCAAATTGGTCAACCATTTGCTGAGAATGAGTTACAATCTCAAAATAAGTCATTCTGATATTGCAGATCATCGATTCAATCAATTGTTTGCTGAGAATTAGCTACAATTTCATAAAAAGTTGTTATGAGGTTCCAGATCACTGAATCGGTCAACCATTGATTGAGAATGAGATAGAATCTCAAAACAAGTCATTCTAACATTGTAGATGGTTGAATTAGTCAACCTTTTGCATAGAATGAGCTACAATCTCATAACATGTTGTTTTGAGTTTCTAGATCGCCAAATCGGTCAACCATTTGCTGAGAATGAGATACAATACCATCCTAAGCCACTTTGAGGTTACAGATCAATGAATCGATAAGTCGTTTATTGAGAATGATCTAAAATCTCATAACAAGCCATTCTTAGGTTCCAAATCACCAAGTCAGTCAAACCTTCACTGAGAATGAGGTACAATATGATAACAAGTTGTTTAGAGTTTGTAGATCGCTGAATCGATTACCATTCATTGAGAATGAGTTAGAATCTCAAAAAAATTCATTCTTATCTTGTAGATGTTCGAATCGGTCAACCGTTTGTAGGGAATGAGCTATAATCTCATAACAAGCCACTCAGGTTCTAGATCGCCGAATCGGTCAAACATTCTCTAAGAATGAGCTAGAATCTCAAAACAAGTTATTTTGACCTTGTAGATCATTGAATCTATCAACCTATTGCAGAAAATGAGCTACAATCTCATAACAAGCCATTATGAGGTTCCAAATTGTGGAATCGGTCACCTATTTGTTGAGAATGAGCTACAATCTCATAACAAGCCAGTTTGATGTTCTAGATCTCTGAATCGGTCAACCATTCACTAAGAATGAGCTACAATTCTATAAAATCCATTTTGAGGTTTTACATATCATCCACTTGCTAAGAATTAGCTACAATATCATGATAAGACATTTTGAGGTTCTACATTACCGAATCAGTCAAGCATTCGCTCAAAATGACCTACAATCTCAAACAAGCCATTCTGATGTTGCAGATAATTGAATTAATCAACCGTTCATTGAGAATGTGTGACATTATAAAAAATTTGTTCTGATGTTGTAGATTATCAAATCAATCAATCATTTTCCAAGAATGAGCTACACTCTCATAACAAGCCATTCTGAGGTTCCAAATCGTTGAATAAGTTAACCATTC
This sequence comes from Thuja plicata, assembly GCA_018584345.1. Taxonomy (NCBI): domain Eukaryota; kingdom Viridiplantae; phylum Streptophyta; class Pinopsida; order Cupressales; family Cupressaceae; genus Thuja; species Thuja plicata. The sequence continues at coordinate 5,320,435 of MU224334.1, forward strand.
GCTAAGAATGAGCTAGAATCTCAAAATAATTCACTCTAATGTTGCAGATTGTCGAATCAGTCAACCATTTGCAAAGAATGAGCTACAATATCATAACAAGCCCTTTTGAGGTTCTAAATCATAGAATCGGTCAAGCATTCACTGAGAATGAGCATACAATCCTATAGCAAGCAGTTTGAAGGTTCTAGCTCACCCAATCGGTCAACCGTTTGCTGAGAATGAGCTACCATCTCAAAATAAGTCATTATGATGTTGTAGATTGTCAAATCAGTCAACTGTTTGCTGAAAATGAGCTACAATCTCATAAATAGCCATTCTATGGTTTCAAATCATCGAATTTCAACCATTCATTGAGAATGAGCTAGAATTTCAAAACTAGCCTTTCAGACCTTACAAATCATTGAATCGGTCAACTATTTTCTTAGAATGAACTATAATCTCATAACAAGCCATTCTGAGGTTCTAGATCACCAAATTAGACAAATGTTCACTGAGAATGAACTATAATATAATAACAAGTCATTCTGATGTTCCAGATCACCAAATCGGTCAACCGTTCTATTATAATTAGTTAGAATCTCAAAACAAGTCATTCTAAGGTTGTAAATTATCGGATTAGCCAACCTTTTGGGAAGAATGAGCTACAATCTCATAACAAGCCATTTGGAGGTTCTAAATCATCGAATTGGTTAACTGTTTGTTGAGAATAAGCTACAATTTCAAAACAAGTCATTCTCATGTTGCAGATGGTCACTTCGGTCAACTATTTTCTACGAATGAGCTAAAATCTAAAAAAAAAATCATTTTTGGTGTTCTAGATCGCCAAATCAATCAACCATTCGATGAGAATGAGTTACAATCTCATAACAAGAAATTTTAAAATTCCAGATTGTCGAATTAGTCAAACGTTCACCGAAAATGAGCTAGAATCTCATAACGAGTTGTTCTGAGGTTGCAAATCACTAAATTAGACAACCATTTACTGAGAATGAGCTACAATGTCAAAACAAGTCATTCTGATGTTGCAGATTGTCAAATTGGTCAACCGTTTGCTGACAATGAGCTACAATCTTGGAACAAGCTATTCTGAGGTTTCAAATCACCGAATCAGTCAAACGTACATTGAGAATGAGCTACAATCTCATAACAAGTCATTTGAGGGAGTACATCATTGAATTGGTTAACCATTCACTGAGAATGAGCTACAATCTCAAAACAAGAAATTATGATGTTGTAGATTGTGGAATCGATCAACCATTTAGTGACAATGAGCTACAATCTCATAACAAGCCGTTCTAAGGTTCCATATCATCAAATCAGTCAACTATTTGCTAAGAAGAGGGTAGAATCTCAAAATAAGTTATTCTCACATTGCAGATCATTGAATCGGTCAATCATTTGCCAAAAATGAGCTACAATCTCATAACAAGTCATTTTAAGGTTCTATATTGTCAAATCGATCAACTGTTCACTAAGAATGAGCTACAATCTCATAACAAGCCATTTTGAGGTTCTAGATTGTGTAATCAGTCAATCGTTTGCTGAGAATAAGCTACAATCTCATAACAAGCCATTTTGACATTCTAGGTCATTGAATCAGTCACATAACAAGTTGTTCTAACATTTCAGATCATCAAATAAGTCAACCATTTTCTGAGAATGACCTACAATCTCAAAAAAAGTTGTTTTGAGGTTGCAGATCACCGAGTCGGTCAACAACTCATTTAGAATGAGCTACAATCTCAAAACAAGTCGTTATGATGTTGCAAATTATTGAATTGGTCAACCGTTTACTAAGAATGAGCTACAATCTCTTTAAAAAGTCATTCTTAGGTTTCAAATCAGTAAATTGGTCAAACAATGGTTGAGAATGAGCTAGAATCTCAAAAAAGTCATTCTGATGTTAGAGATCATCGAATCAGTCAACAATTTGCTGAGAATGATCTATAATTTCATGACAAGTCATTTTGAGGTTGCAGATCATCAAATTGGTTAACCATTCATTGAGAATGAGCTAAATCTCAAAACAAGTCATTATGATATTGCAAATCATCAAATCGGTCAAGCATTTTCTCAGAATGAGCTACAATCTCATAACAAGTCATTTTGAGATTCCAGATCGCCGAATCTATCAACTATATGCTGATAATGAGATAGAATCTAAAATCAAGCTATCCTAACATTATAGATTGTTGAATCTGTCAACTGTTTTCTTAGAATAAGCTATAGTCCCATAACAAGTTGTTTTGAGGTTTGAGAATGTCGAATCAGTCAGCTATTTGCTTAGAATGAGCTACAATCTCATAACAAGCCATTCTTAGGTTCTAAATTGCCAAATCAGTCAAATATCCACTGAGAATGAGATATAATCTCATAACAAGTCATTCTGAGGCTACATATCATCGAATTAGTCTATTGTTCATTGAGAATGAGCTATAATCTCAAAAAATCCATTCTGGTGGTGCAAATCATTGAATTGGTGAATCGTTTGCTGAGAATGAGCTACAATCTCATAACAAGTCATTCTAGGGTTCCAAATCACAGAATAGGTCAATCATTTGCTGAGAATGAGCTAGAATATCAAAAATGATGTTCTGATGTTGTAGATCAATGAATCGGTCAACCATTTATTGAGAATGAGCTACAATCTCATAACAAGCCATTATGAGGTTCTAGATTACCAAATCGGTCAACCATTCGCTGAGAATGAGCTGGAACCTCAAAACAATCTTTTTTAAATACGACAGATCATTGAATCTATAAACCATTCGGTGAGAATGAGCTACAATCTCATAACAAGTCGTTCTAAGATTTTATATCATCGAATTGATCAAATATTTGTTGAGAATGAGGTATAATCTTTTATAACAAGTCATTTTGAGGTTGTTGATTTCTAAATCATTGAGCCACTCGTTGAGAATGGGCTATAATCTCAAAAATGGTCATTAATATTGTAGGTCATCAAATCGGTCAATTGTTTGCTGAGAATTAGCTACAATTCATAAAACATCGTTATGAGGTTCCAGATCCCTGAATTGGTCAACCATTCACTGAGAATGTGCTAGAATCTCAAAACAAGTCAATCTGACATTGTATATCAGCGAATCGGTCAATCGTTTGCATAGAATAAGCTTCAATCTTATAACATGTTGTTTTGAGTTTATAGATCGCCAAATTGGTCAACCGGTCACTAAGAATTAGCTAAAATCCCATAACAAGCCATTTTGAGGTTCCATATTGCTGAAACTATCAACTGTTTGCTGAGAATGAGCTACAAAATCATAACAAGCCATTCTTAGGTTCCAAATCATAGAATCGCTCAAACGTTCATTGAGAATGAGATACAATCTCATGACAAGCCATTTATAATTTATAGTTTGCCAAATTCCTTAACATTAGCTGAGAATGAGTTATAATCTCAAAAAAAATCATTCTAATATTCCAGATCATTGAATTGGTCAACCATTTAGAGGGAATGAGCTATAATCTCATGAGAAGCTGCTCTAAAATTCTAGATCACCGAATTGGTCAAACATTCGTTGAGAATGAGATAGAATCTCAAAACAAGTCATTTTGACCTTGCAGATCATTGAATCTATCAACCTATTGTAGAGAATGAGCTACAATCTCGTAATAAGCCATTTTGAGGTTCCAAATTGTTGAATCAGACAACCATTCACTGAGAATGAGCTACAATCTCATAAAAAGCCATTTTGAGGTTCTAGATCGCTGAATTGGTCAAACATTTGTTCAAAATGAGCTACAATCTCATAACAAGTCATTCTGAGGTTGTAGATCATTGAATCAGCTAACCATTTACTGAGAATGAGCTAGAATGTCAAAAAAAATTATTCTGATGTTGTAGATCATTGAATTGGACAACCATTTACTAATAATGAGCCACAATTTCATAATAATTTTTTTTGAGCTTTTAGATCGCTGAATCGGTCAACTATTTGCTGAGAATGAGCTACAATCCCATGATAAGCTGTTTTGAGGTTATGGATTGTCAAATTAGTCAACCGTTCAATTAGAATGAGCTACAATCTAAAAAAAAGTCATTCTAATGTTGCAAATCATCGAATCAGTCAATCATTTGTTGAAAATGAGCTATAATTTCATAACAAGTTGTTCTTAGGTTCCAGATTGTCAAATTAGTCAACCACTCAAGAAGAATGAGCTAGAATCTAAAAACAAGCTATTCTGACATTATAGATCGTTAAATAACGAGCTAAATAATTTGAAATGACAAGCTAGGCACTGGCTATGCTTTTATTGGAAGTAATTTAAAGGTTCAATGTTGGTTGCCTTTGCCATATTATGCTAGGTGTATGACTAAGAAGTGCTAGTAGTGGGTTTTATGTAAGATGAAACTAGTTTTTAGGGGGATGTGAGAGTGGTATGTGTTGAATGACTAATATTAAAGATTGTTCTAGATTGGGCCTCATGTTCTGTCCAGTTGGTTTGGCATAATTTATTGCCCAAGTAAGTCCTAAATATTAATTTTCGGCATATGATCATTTTCTATGCTTTGGCATTAGCACACTCACAAGGTGTCATTTTGAATGATAGTTGGTTGTTTGAATCACTACTGGTCGGATAAATAGTTGAATCTTCAATAGTTGTGTAAATATACCCTTGTTGGTGTTGAAGAGTCCTTTATGATGGGTGATTTAAAATGAATTCTCACACAAGCCACGAGCATATCCTATTATATCTTTCATGAAAGAAAAAAAATTAGTGATAAAGATAGGAAGCAAGAGGTCAAGGTAACCAGTCATTGCCTGGGGCTTGACTGGTTGAGAAGAGGTTTGAATCTTTGCAGTTGTCCTGTTGAGCTTTGTTGTCCTTTTTCCAAGCTCCTACATGAGAAAAAAGATAGATTGTTAGATCAAAAAGATCATACAAGCCTAATTAACTAAACTACTTACCTATCTACAAAGGTTGAGCTCAACTTGTTGGTGTAGTATCCAAAATAGGTTTTTGTTCCTCAGTTTGTGAAGTATCCTAATAGTTTGTAGGAGACTTATATCCATGCAAACATACATGCAACTATTCCAAGCATAAATGATTGCATAGATAAACCTTCCTGCAATATACAAGGATAGTGGGTTCTCAATATGTTGAAGGTATGCAATCTTGTAATGGAATTTCAAAGGTTTAGCTTTCAAGAATAAGAGAAGAAATAAATCACACTAATGCATCTATAAGAAATTCAGACATCATGTATATCAGAAAATCCAGTATGTATCAAAAAAATGAAATATTTCCAGCCATAATGAAAATGGGGCAACAATGTAAAAAATGTATGCTTTCTGTAATTGTAAATATGAACATCTTGTTGGTGCTTAAATCAACAGATTGAATTTCCTATGGACTTTCTAATCAAATGCTAGGAAGCCCAAGTGATTTGGCCAACTAACAAGTTCAACCCAAAACAAGGTTGGAACTTCTGCAATTTTGGTTCTGCATGACCAAGGATCGTAGGCCTATAAATTAAATTATCTTTCAAGTTTTAAGGTTTTTTATAGAATATTTGATAGCATCTCAAACCTCTCTTTCAAGTGTGGCAAACATGTACTTGAAAGAAATCCTATTGTGATCAATCACAACATAAACTGCAAAACTAAAATACTTTGTGAGATTGTAAGAATGCTTAGTAAATCTGTATAAAATAAATGAATGCTAAGTAGAATATCTCAAAACTTTAAACAATGAACCACATGACTATAATCTAATAATTGATAAGACCAATGCCTATTTCAACTTGGGAAATAGAGTCAATCCAATTTCAATCCTATGTACAACCTTGCAAGACAATACATATTCCAACACCATCAACTATTCAAATGCTATAGATGTAGAGAAATTAAGTCTATTTATATCCTTGCTAGTTCAAATGAATTTAACTCCCCTGGTTAGGAGACCAATTGAACAAGAATCTGGAAACACTATCTTTTCATGAACTCCTTGATACTCAAATAAGGATATTAAACACAAAATCTCTACACAAGCATTACAAGAATAGAAATTGAAATTCCTTCAATAATTTCAAGGGACTAACTAAAATGAATTAAACTTTCTTACTACAAGTGAGACAAAAAACACTTATCTTTTATTGATTTTGAAAAAATAGTACATTTGAGTCCATGTTGCAGTTGTGATCAAATTCTAAAACTAGGAACAATCATAATGATATCAATGTTATCTTCACATGGTCTTGAAATCCCTATTTATATAAAATCCAAGGAATGCATACAAGCTTCAGACCAATGTGTCTCTCCATAACTAAAACCTAACCCTAAGATAAATAACTGAATATCATAATTACAATTAACGAATGATTTGCATCCTTGTTTGAAAACCATTGTTGACCATTGAAATTCATAATAATAGTTGCTAGCAGATCATATGTGGTTTGTTTGAGATAATTTAAATAATGATTCTTTGTTATGATCATCATGGTACTTCGATCATATGTTCATCTATAGATAACCATAAACACTCTGTTATTAAATGGATATCATGAACAACTTCATCATCAAGAACAAAATCATTGACATTGCCGATCATCCTCCGACATCCTCCATCCTTGAAAAGATTCCTCAAAGAACATTTGCACGTGATCATCATTTTCATTTCATCAAGATAGCATTGTATCATTATGAGACAGATCCATGGTACTCGCCATCCTTGTAACCCTACACAGAAAATGATGACATATCAAATAATAAACAAAACCCTAACTAGTGCAGAAAAATAATAAATATATTAAAACAACATAAATAAATCCACGTCAACGTTGCCACCCCAACATCTTATCATTTTCATCGTCGAGGACACGTGTCATCATCACATGATTCTGCGATGGATAAAAGAGATCTAGTTTGTGATCGCGGGATCATGCTAACCATCCATCCTTTCCTTTCTTTAATCGTTGATCAGTTGGGGCACGTGTCATTAATGCGTGATTCCGTGATGGATAAAGAACATGCAACTTCTTATAGCAGAATTGCACAAATCGTTATTGAGGATTAATCACCGATCATGACATACTGCCATGTATCTAGTTTTCCAAGTCATCAACTATCTTTGTTAGCTATTGTGTCACCAAAAGGTTTGCCTTAAGACCTTGGGCCCCACCATCCACTTCACAAGCCACATCTTCAGAAAGGCCCAATATAATTAACCAATACTTCAATTCTCAAATCAATGTGGGATAACATTGCTAAGTATAATGCTTAACAAAACACTTAACATGGAAACCAATCTCTGCAACCATGGTGATCAAAGTGATGACTTTTGTGGGAGATGTGGCATAATCACATGGACACAACCTTCAAAAATACAAAATGGATCTATCTTTAAACCAAGAAGTAAAGCTTCATACTCTGCAACATTGTTAGTACATTCAAAATCTATTAAGAAGGAATGTTTAAATGTTTTCTTATCAGGGGCAAAGAAAATGACACCAACTCCATTACCATCCTCGTAGCAGGCACCATCAAAATACATTTTCCAAATTGTATTGTTATTTACTTTGACATGTAATAAAATAGGTTCAGTATTATGCATTACATTTTTTGAAATACTTACCTGAAAGTTACCCATATTAGAATGACATAAATGTGTAACCAAGCTTGGATCCACATTCTCAATAATGTATGGACTTCTAGTCTCTCTATCAATCCTTAAATCTCTTCCATTTACTGGAATAGAAGCATAAGAAATATCTAATTGAATACTAACTCCTACTAAGCTAGACCATTTTCTAGAAAGTTGCATTCCATAATTGGCAAGAACTTCAACCACACTAATATCCATTTTATAAGAAATTTCAGGACATGTAGGAAATTCAAATTCAACATTTTTCATTATACCTACAATAGGAAAAAATCTATTATCCATAGCATAGAATCTACCAAATTTGGTATCAACATTCATTCCTAATTATTTCATCACATCATTAGGCATAATATTCACTTCTGCACCAGAATATATCATACAATTCTTTACCAATCTATTGTTTATCAATAGAGTAAGATAGAAAGGATCAATTTGATTTCCATTTTTGTTTAAAGTAGCTCCTAGATAAATAGTTGGAGGATCATTTACTTCTTGGTTAAGATATTCCTTATTACCTACATTAGATAATATTTTCAAAGATTCACTTTTACATTCAGGTATTTTAACTATTTCAAGCAATGAAACAAATATTTTAACTTGAGATAATGCATTAGACAAAAAAGAGCATTCATTAGGAAGAGATTTACTAACCACCTTTTCTCTTACTATTGTTGGAAAGTCCTGAGGTTCTACCTATTTATCTTGAGAAATATTTTTGTGCTTCAACCTCCTTGGATCAGTTCCTTGGTCAGGTTTCCCTCGGTCTAAATTCACTATTCTATTCCTTAACTTATAATTACTCCTTGCTTCTTCTACTATAGCTATTGTGTATGTTTTCTTTTCCTCTTTTGTTAATTCTCTTAATCTTGGAGGATTCTCCTAATAATTCTCATATTGATATACTCTATTTAGGTCATCGCTACAGTAGTATTCATCTGAAGAGATATAATCATCATATCCCCACATAGGATATGTTGATAAGTTTTTCACTATGGGTTGATGATCATCATTCTGATCTTCATCATCTTTCCATCTTTGGGCAACAACACAATATTCATAAGAGTGTGGTAATCTGCAGGCTTCACACTCAGGGTAGCTTTCCACAAAATGGTTGTTCTTCCTCAATGGATCAAGAGTATGTAATTCTTTGTTTACTGGTTTCCCATCCTTCCATTCTGTGTTATAATGCATATCCTACCATTTATACCTGTCACTTTTGTATGGTGCCTAATTATTCTGATTGTACTTAAAACTGTCTCTTCCATTATTCACTTGGAGGCCTTTCGCCATATTCATAAGCTTATCTAATCTATCTTCCTCCTTGTCTTGCTTAGGATCTTTTGGATTGAACAACCTAGTGTCCTCCCTCTTAGTAAATATTCCAGATGCTTTTCTATCATTTTCAATAGCTATAACAATCTTGAGAGCATGTGCCAAACTAGAAGGCTTATGAGATCTGATCTCATAATTTGTCTTGCTATCAAAGGCACCCATATAGAAGTTAATCAGAAAGGCATCAAAAAGTTGAAAATCTCTTGGGATCCTATTTAGGACCTTTTTAAATCTCTTATTGAACTCATCCATAGATTCATTCTGATTTTTCTTCATACTTGTCAACTCGTGTGAAGAAAAAGAAGTATCATTGTGATCACCGAATTGTTCTATGAATTGATTGAAAAATTCATCCCAACTAGATATGGATCTATCTGGTAGACTTCTACTGCATCTTCTATGAGGGATTGAAGAAAAAGCTTCATGTATACATCCTCATTGAATTTATCAAATTCTTGGATAACATTCTTCAAATTTACACAATGCACTTCAGCTGATTCTGGCCCATTCCCTGAAAACTTTGGAATTGCACTCCTTAATTCATTTTTTATATCATTAGGACATCCCCTTATGCCATAAAAATCTAATTATCTGTATCTGTTAGAAATCTTTGGGGCTCTATAATTGTTTCCATTAATTTATAGCTCCATGTCTTTGATTCTGTTGACTCGTGTTCTGGAATTTGTGATGATTTCTTAGTCCAAAATTTGAATTGACATTAAAATCTCTTGGGCCATAATTTTTATCCCTATTACTCTTATATCCACTATACATCCTTCCATTATTTTGTTGTCTATGTTTTTCATATTGGTCATATGTGTTAGGATTCACTCTATTGTTGTAGTTATGTTGTTCTCCATTGTTCCATTGTCCCCAATGGTCTCTCCTTTCCCTATCATTGTTATTTTTCTCAGTTCTCCCCCTACTGTCTGGTTCAAACAAAGGGTTGGTATGATCATTGTTAAAATATTCTCACCATTCTTCCTATGAGGAGGATTGTACACTCCATTTCTATCATCCTTAGGATCTCCTTTGTCTCTTTGTGATCTGATTGTACTTCTTGCTATTCTCTTTTTCCTCAGTACCTCTTCTAGTTGTCTTTTAAGAGCCATGACCATCTGTTCATCTTATGATCCTACATTGGCCATCTCACAAAACACAACATCCCACTTATTAATTCTTCTCTCTCTTTCAGTCATTTCCTGATTTGGATCATGTTGAAACTCATGTCCACCTTTATTACCTTGTTAAAAAGGGTTACAATTTTCATCACTGCTCTCATGGCTATGATGGCTTGAATTAGGGAACTATTCACAAGCATATTCTTGATCATCCTTATCAGGGTATATCATATGTGGTACATATGGCATCTTTACACTTGGAGTCTTACCTTTCCTTATGCTTAAGTCTAATTCAAGCTGATCTGGATGCAAGGATCTTCTACCCCACATGAAATATTCAATAACAAAATTATATGACTGAATTTATCACCATTTCAAAATTATAGAGTCCCCACCTTCTTCTTAGAAGGAAATGCTTATTGTCTTCTGGATTCTTTTCTCCCAGTAGAGCATAACCTCTATTACCAGAAACACTGAATACTATTCTTAATGATAATCTTCCCCAGTAGAGTCACCAATATGTTGGTTCTCAAATCAATAGATTGGATTTCCTATGGATTTTGCCTATCCAATGATGAGAACCCCAAGTGATTTTCCAACAAACAAGGTTTCAACCTATGCCAAGTATCAACCTTCTACAATTTTGGCTCTGCAGAACCAAGACTAGTGAGCCTATACCCTAGACATTATCTCCCAAATCCTTAGGGATTTTTAAAGAAGATAATATATATGTACCAAACTCCTTTCCCTCAAAGTATGGAAAAGTACTATTAAGGTCCTAAAACTACGAGAAATATATTATTAAAGTGTTCAAAAGTAATGTTGAAATAATTTTTAAAGAATGTTTGATGGATTCAAGATATGAACTTAATAGAGTAGATGGATTTAGTATCTCAAAACTTTAAACAATGAAACTATGGCCATAATCCAATAAACCAGAGAGACCAGTGCTTTAATCAACTATGGGAAATAGATTCAATATCATTCCAATCCTATGTTCAACCTTAGAGACAGTTTTACAAGAAAACTTATCAGTTCAAAGGTGTTATGAAATGTACATGCAACCTAGAAAAAATCCAAAGATATTTCAAAAGGATAATACTTCTCAGATGACAGACCAATTGACTGAGGCCTCAATCAACCAAATTTAACCATGAAAAATTAGAAAACTAATTGAAATATAGACTATGAATTGAATCAAGGACTATGCACATAAGACTATCACTTTGAAGAAGTTCTATTGGTTTATCTGAGGGACTAATTGTAAAATGATTAATGAAACAATTGCATATATGAAGAAAAAGGACTTATCTTTATTGATTATGGAAGAATAATACAATATAGTTCACATTTGCAGTTATTGATCCATCTATTCCATCTGTCTATAGTAACAATCTATCTTATTATTGTCATGTGTTGATCTTGGTATCCCTATAAGTATGAAACTCAAAGGATGCAAACAAGCTTCAGATCAACATGACGCTTCCTCACAAATACCTAACCTAGTGATCAATAACTGAATGTTTAATTACAATGATGGGATAATCAATTATCCTTATTAAATAATAGTTATTGACCGATTATATCTCATAATAACTTTAAGAAGTCTTCTTTATAATGTCTATGAAAATAACTTAATCAATGGGTCTGCATTATAATGATACTCCAATCATATATCCATCTATAGTCGCATTCATAATCTCTGCATGACATCATATATTATTTTTGATACATCAATAACCCAGTCTAGTATGATAATATCATTGGTATTGTCGACCTTGAAACCAGATCGATCATTTCTAATATATCCTTCATTTGGTATCGATGATTTTGAATCATTAGCTCCAGGTATGTCGATCACATTGATATTCTTGTGCATGGTCTCTGGAATCAAAATTGTTGCCTCTTATCAACCTCAACCATGGTGTTAATCCTTCCTCTACAACCTCTTTTAATCATGTCTGCATGTGACCATTCATCCCGACATTGATAATCCAAACCGTCTGATCAAACCACGTTTGCCACCTTTGTAATTTTATGTACCTCTGTGTAGTCTAATCATTCTATCTCGCTAGCCACAATGCTGACACCTGTATCCACATCATTCCACCTATATATCTTGGCAGGCCCGGGACACTTGTCATCTTTTTTGCCATCGCATGGTGTTTAAGCGCCATGCAACTTGAGATAGCGCTATCGCGCTTGACCGTCAGATCAAATCTTGAGATGATCAGATGCGACTCGGTGTAGCTTTAGTTAAAATGACTCCGTAAGACACACAACGATCATTATATGGTGCCAAGTCAATTTAACAGAATTTGCATGTACATTAATCATGAACTTTCAACCGTTGACAACTCATTTTGACTATTTTTGATTATCAAGAAAGTTGAGACCAAAATACTTTGCCACCCCACGATGGATAGAATATTTTCTTGCTACTTTGTTACACCACCACACTTATAGGTAAACAGAGGGTAAGTGTATGATCATATGGTTGCAATAAACTATTTTTTAGTTACAACTATTTTATTTTTGACCTCGACCTTACTATCCTTTAATCTATATCACAGAGGAGATAAGTAGAAATAGATGGTAGACAAGTATATTTATTATATATATGGATTCAAATGATATATCATTTAATAAAATACCTAAGTAACATAAGTAAAACTTTAATATATTTAAATCAAAAGACTATAGAAGATAAATAGATAAATGCAAAGAGTTACTTCCCTAACTCACTATGGATACAGATTGCTCTACAAACATGGGTTCCACTAGTGTCTCTTTCTGCAGATGTGTGTTTATACTTGAACACAACAAGATCCAAGCTATCTCTGGAAAAGTAGACAATTAGAAAGATACAAGAATATAATACATAATGCAAAGATAAGGAAGAAAAAAAACCTGCCTATTGTCATCTTTAATGGAAAAAAGTTTAAGATACTGACCATGCACAGGAAGTTCATGATTGTAACCCTCCAAATCCTGTAAGATGTAAGAATTCTCACCTCCTTTACCAATAATAACAAAAGGACCTACACATAAAGCATCAAACTTTCCATGTTTTCCTTTGTCTTGATATTTCACATTCCACCTCAAAACTAGATCTCCTTCCTAAAATTTCCTTTTTGTAGTCTTCTTATTAAACAAATATTTCACTTTATGCAGCAATTCTTGATTTATTTTATGAGTTTGATTCCTTATTTCATCCAATTATGCAAGCTGTTGGAGTTTTTCTTCCATGAAATCCACTTCTTCCCATTGCTCATTATTTACAAACTTGTATATTGGCAACACGTTGTTTAGTGGTAAGTGAGATTTCTTTCCATAAACAAGTTCATATGGGGAATATCCAGTATATTTTTTAATTGTAATTCTGTCAGCCCAAAGTGCAAGTGGTAGTTTTGAATCCCATGATCTTTTGTTGTTATCTAACATTCTTTTGATAATCTTCATTATATTTTTGTTGCTAGATTCTGCTTGGACATTTCCTTAAGGGTGATAAGGGGATGAAAAAGAAATCTTTATTCCATAATTCTCATTAAATTCAATGACTACCAAAATCCATTTATGTCCACCACTAGATTTATCAACAATTTCACGTATGAAATCAATTCCCCACATTTGGAATGATTCTTCAGTAGACAGGATTGAGAGGTAATGCACCATTATATTTGAGTTTCCCTAAAAATATCTGACATGTTTCACATCTCTGAACATATTCATGGCAATATTTAAATATGCAAGGCCAATAATATCCTACATTCAATATCTTATGTGCAGTGGTTTTTGCTGAAAAGTGTCCACCACATGCTCCATCATGGAGATCCTTAAGCACCTTTTTATCTTGGTATGTATCTAGACACAAAAGAAGTACACCATCCCTATTTTTCCAATATAGGTCTCCTTGCAACAAGATATATTTAGATTCTTGTAATTCAACTGTTCTCTTTTGACTATCAGTAAGGTTTTCAGGGCATTTCATGTGTTTTAAGAAATATACTATGTTAGTGTACCATGTGCATCTTTCAATACTTTTATGGGTTTCACTTAGATCAATCTGATTCACTTGTAATGCATCCATATTTGATTCTTCCATTAACCTTTCTAATCCTTGTCCTATGATAATCTTAGTGATCTGAATCTCTATCAAATTCCTGAATTTGATTTACCCATTTGCATCTTCTCCCAGTGACTTATGATTGTAGACAAGTATATTTATTATATATGGATTCAAACGATAAAGCATTTAATAAAAGACCTAAGGAACATAAGTAAAAGTTTAATATATATAAATCAAAAGGCTATAGAAGATAAATAGATAAATGCAAATATTTACTTCCCTCATTGACTATGGATACAAATTGCTTTGCAAACATGGGTTCCACTAGTCTAGGTGAAGATAATATAATAAAATGGTAAAGTTAGAAAAGCCCACGAATACATATATAACAGTTATATTATGCATTTGAATATGAAACCAAGATCACTAGGGTAAATAGAAATACAAAATATATAAATCACATTGATATAGGTATAAAATATACTTCCCTGAGTTATCTGGATATGCAAATTGATCTAAAAGTTTGGGCTCCACCACAGCTATTGTAAACCTTTTTGTATAAGCACAACTTGTATGGATGAGTAGTAGATGTATGTGGATGCTAGAATTTATGAGATTAACGTTAATATAACAGAAATAGATTCTAGAAATATGCATATCATATTAACATTGCAAATCAGAAAAAGTCTCATCATTAAATGCATGCAATTTGTTTGATGAAATACATGCCTAATTTTGGAAAAGTGAAAATTTTGGCCAAGGGTTTCTATAGTCAAGACTCTCAAGAATTCATGTGTGTATTTCCATGAGAGATTTTGTTATTCCATCTTGTATCTCTTCATGATGGGATTATGTAACACCATCAACATCCTTTTACAAGTAAAATATACCTCGCAATCCAGCATTGAAATATGGGTTCCTACAATAATCTGGTATATTTGAAGGCTTAAGAAACTCCTTTTTGACTCTTGTACACAACTCTCAATATGATTTGTGATATAATTTGAAGCATCAAGATCCATTGTAGAACCATGGTTGTATTTTATGTAACACTCAATGCTTGAAGCTATCTCTCCACGGGTTTTCTCATCCTTCAAGATTATTAAAGAGATATTACATTAAAAACCATAATTACATTTTATCAAAACAAAAAAATTCTAGAAACAAGTTAGAATTTGCCTTAATTGACAAGCTACAAGGAACAAGTGCCTTAATTGATCTAGATGCTAAACTCAAGATGAACAGTCAAGAATCACCCAAGTATAAGAAGACTTATAGGATAATAATATATATCATTATAGTCTATAAGATCCCAAATGACAACTATCATATGGGCAAGGTTTTCTCCTTCTCTGTCAAGAGAAGTGTGTTGAAATTTGATGGTGATTTGTATGACCCAAAAATTGTGATATAGTGATATACATAATTCAATGTGGCAAAAAGGTCACTAGACATGATCAAGGAACTAGAAAGAGTTCTCTAATTTATTGATATAGTGAGCAAAGATAGTCAAGTCACCGTGGAGACCAATGGATGTCAAAAAATCCAGTGATAAAAATGGCTAGCAACCATAAAACCCTAAAGACTAATGTTTAAGGGAAATGATAAGGAAAATGATAGTTCATAAAAGCACAATGGTCCTCAAGTGTAATGAGTGAACCCAAAAGGCACTTCTTATAGTGTGAATTGAGATACATGACTAAACAATAGATTATGGTAAGGTCCCACTAACTCAAAATGACAATCATAATCCTACACAACAACAATAAATTGTTTAGAGAAGATCCATGGTATCATAGGTGAAAAATGTAATTGTGAATACAAAAATCTGAGGCTTAGTGACTGTTTCATGGGCAGGAATTGCAGGAAAGGACAACAATCAACATGACAAAAAATTTAAGCTAGGGATAGCTAGTGATGACAGAGTACTGGGAAGTAGAAAGATAGTTTAAAATAGGAGCATAACAGTCACAAACTATTAGAATCTCAATGATAGGATGAACATGGAGTCAATGGCCTATGAGAACCTTGATGATAGGATGAAGGATAACATGTTGTAAAATAACAATGAGATCAAACACAATACAATTCTACATGATGGATTAGCTATAAGAAAAGGACAAGGGAGACTCAATGAAAAGTGTCATGATCCCTATAGAGGTAAGTATAACATGGAAAGATTCTTGATGATAGTGATAGAAAAAATGTATTTGTATAATATTGCAATCATTTCAAGGATCCAAATTCATCAAGTTCTGGGAAAGGGCCTAGAATGATTAGAGTAACTAGTCACATTAGGAAAAAGGGGCAATGGATGTACAAGAACACCATAAAAAGACATGTGGCAGTCAAAAAGTAAAACCATCGAGGCATCATATTGATTATTATGTCACTCATAAGATGCCAAATGCATGAGGTGAAAAATAGCAGTCAATAGAACACAAAAGGGTAGTGATGGTACAAGTGATCAAAGACTGATCACATCATCACACGTATGGTTGTCAAAAGGAGGAGAGAAAAAATGGCAAACATTAAAGTTAGTAGAGGCCATATGGCATTGAGCTTCATATAAATAAGTTTTATGAAACCATGAGTAATAAAAGGTTACTAAAATTCAAATCAAGGATATTAAAAGATCACAACTTATCAATGATGGAAGACACTTCTGAGAAGGTTTGTCATTAAAATTAATAGCTACACATCTAGAATATGAAAAAGAGCAATCAATTATCAATTATATGGGGAAGTAACTCATTTATCACATTATCGATTGTATTTCTCCCCCCATTTTTCCTATTGTACAGTGGTAGAATGAATTGGTACCCACGTCTTTGAGAAAAGATGCAAGGGCATGACACATAACAGAAATGGGACCCATGTTTTAAAGAAAAAATAAAAAAAGCTTTATGCTTTTAAAGGATTTTTGGTGTATCTTTATTTATCAAGTTAAGAGTGGTTGAACAAATAAAATAATGACACATAATGTCATGGAAAAGGAGATAGGTCATAAGGTTTAGTCAATTGGTGTTGACTTGATCAGAAAGTGCCAAATAAATTCAAATCAATGGCTACCATTTAAAAATAATAAATCACGGGTAGTCACTTACACCCTGTTCATTTAATACAAAAATTTATATGAGGGGATGGTAAATTGAATCCAATTTGAAGTAAAATAAATGCATGATCTTGGATCCTTTTGCTCAAACTTGTTTTTTAATAGATATTGGAGGATTTCTTGAAGAAAGAAATGAAGTTTTCATAAATGAATAGGGTTTCTTAAATTTTTGGAAAAGGGGCATTAAGTTTTGAATTCTCTCTTCACTAAAAAATTTAAAAGAAAGTTTGAAGCTTTGTGAGAATAATTCTCTCTTCACTAAACAATTTAAAAGAAAGTTTGAAGCTTTGTGAGAATTCCTATTTATTTTAAAAGCAATAACTTGATAGTGTGCCCTAGTTTTAAGAAACACTTTAAAGTATTTTTAGCAAACAAATAACAAATGAGTAAATATCCTATAATATCTACCTTTAATCACAAGTCTAAAGATAAACATCCATTACGCCAGGATTTCTTAGATCTTCTCCCTAAATCAATTTCAACCGTAATTGCTAATGAGTCTACATGGAGATACACTTGTTTTGAATGTAGACATTTAGACATTACTTCATTTGGTTGGGCATTGTTTGCATTCTTCTACCAGAGTTGAGTTAAGGACCCTCCTATTAGTAATCTATTGGACTTTGAATTTGGAAAATCTTATAGTGCTAGATAGTTTCTCGATTCAATTGTGTGAAAATTTGTATTATCAATGTTTTGGATCACACTTTTTTATCCATCATTAATATGCAAGAGAGCAAGGAGAAAAAAGATCCATCATCATATTTTCTCCTTTCTCTCTAAAATCCTGATGATGGATTATAGAGTGTGATTTGAAACATTTATGATAAAAAAATTACGCTATCGAGTCCAAAAAATATCTAGCATTCATATGGATTCTCAGAATCTAATAGCTTTAATAGCTCTAAAAGCTTATAGTCCCTATTTATTTATAGATGTGGAGTTTATAAGGTTGGTAGATAGGGCTTAGGATCCTTCATCTTAAACCATAAGAAAATAGAATGGAGCTTCCTTTTTATTTATTGATAGGACAAGTGTATAAAATGCATGCATGATTTTAGGGCCTACATTGATAGATATTGATTTGGATAAGGAGGAAGAAACGTATAAAATTTGCAAGGTTGCCCTCAGACAAGATACATTTCATATTTAGGAAAAAAGGGATTCAAGCATAGGCCTATGCCAATTTTTGACATAGAAGTAGAGCATTTTCATGTTGAATAGTTTGAATTCTATTTTCAATACACATACTGTCGATTGTGTCAGATTTTTGTTTTAGTGAAATATTGTGAGAATAGGATTCTTGTGGGAATGATGTGTATGACCATGTCCATTAAAAACCTAGATGTGAATGCTCACTATAATTTTTCTGCATATATTTTTAAATGACTTCATTAAGGACTAATTAGAATATAGATAAATAATATCAATTTCAAAAACTAGTCTCATTTGTGCTACTTATTGTTGTACTTCAATCATCAATGTTTTGATAAAAGGTGGAAATTATAAAAGATTGATGATATTAGTAAAAGGGTTACAATTCCATTTTGGACTCATTAATGGGACATGAATTATTCTAAGGCTAATTATGTTATGTTTCACAATTTGTTTGTTAAGAAGATAACCATTCTTATAGAAGCTTAGATTTAAAGATTGCCATAGTTGTTAAAAAATATATAGAGACCAAAGGATATGTTACGAGGTAAGAATTTTGAACATAATGGTTCTATCATGATGAAGCCACAATCATTAGGGTTTATGGTTTCCCTCAACCCCCTCATTTTCTACCAATGTTTGTACCCCTAAGATTTGCCTCAATTAAATTCTTCTAGAAAATGTGTTTGAATTGTTCTCTTGATTTGTAACCCAAAGGAATTGTATGGATGTATCATCTCCCCTTGTCTTTGCGGATCATGGGTTAAAGAGAAATTCATGCAATATTTTAGTGTGGCTACCTCCCAAGAGCTTTAACAAAGTCGGTGAGAGGGATTGCCCAACCAATAACAGGCAAAAGCCAAGCCCTTCTAAACTAATATATAAAAAATGTCATTATGATTAATCTCATAGTGAGAAGGTGTAGAATGTCTTATATCAGGAAGAAGATCTCCCTCAGTACCCTCGTGGTGTGTAAAAACCTCCATAACGTAACTTTTGTAGGCTGGAAGGCCTCCATAACGGGGCTAATCTGCCGCAAGTATAACCACCTAAATGGATGCCTTTACTAAAAAATTTGTTTTAATGACCAAAAAACCTCTATCTGTTGGCATGGAAGGTTAGAGACCAACTAAGACACCCCACATTTTTGCGGCTCTTAGTAGAGACAAAAATCCCTTGGGAAGTGATGACCCTTGGGATTCAAAGCTTGGTGTGCCTGAGAAGTGAGTGCACTATAAGGAGGAGCCCATACCTCCAAGCTTCTAAGTTGTCTACTATTAATAAGCATGACTGAACTTTGTTGAAGTGGGGATTCAATAGATATTGTCCTTTCCATCCTTAGGTTGTGATGTGTTTGTTTCAATTTTACAACAACCATTCTTCATGACGTGTCTTGTGTGGGTGTTTCAAAAATTTAAAGAAGATTTCAAAAAAACTCCTAATCATTCAAATATCATCCCAAACATTCCCAAACATTCTTAAAAAATTTTATTTTCCCAAAAACACCTTGTTTCAAAAACTTGTGAACATATGGAGACCAAAAACATTTATCTCAACACCTTGTGATTTTCTTCATTCTTGCATAGTCATCCTAGAAAGAATCCAAACCCTATAGTATTTCTTTATGCTATTCAAAAATAGGATATTGACTTGGTCCCTTTGTCCCAATTATCTCTTTTATCAATTTGGTCAAACTTCATCTTTGTCATGATGGATTTGACCTATTCCCATTATCCCTTTCCCTTTCTATCCCCTTTCAAGATAAATCCCTATTCAATTTCCTAAGGCTATACTCTTAGGTTTGTCCTCTTTCCAAAGATTTTCCCAAAGTCAAAAATCCAAAAAACACAGTTGCATAAGCCTAGTTGCTTTGCATATCATTCAAAGTCCAAAATTTCATTTGCATAAAGTCCTTGCATATCTTAGGTTGCATTTTCATCCTAAAAGTATCTCAAAATAGTAAAAAATTTGCACTTGCATATAGTCATCACGTTGGTCTTTACTAGGTTCCAAGCATTTAAAAGGCAACAAGACACTTATCAACCCATGTTTCCATCACAAGGAAACCCACAACTACCATTTGATCCTATACAATATATACCTTTGCAACAACAATATTTTGAGCCAAGACAAATGACATTAATACAACCAAACAATCAATTACATCAAGTCCATGCACACATGATTCAAAAGTTGCAAACAAAGTTGGAGAAAGAAAAGAAAATCTTCAAAGATAAGCTAGAAGAGATAATGAAGAATAAGCATCCAAATAAATTTTTTGATGAATTTTATATGCAAATTCTTATTCATATATCCAAAATACCAAAACTTATTTCATGGCTCAATGAGGCAAATGAAATTTTCAACCAATCACAATCTAATCATGTGCAAAGTCAAAACTTTTCCCACCAAATTCCAGATCAAGCCCAACTCAATCATATCCAAGAACAAATGTTATTTGATCAAGTTCCCAAATAAACCTTTCAACCTAATTGTGGCATAATTCAACTGGGGCCACCACCAAATCATGAACCAATCTTCATTCCAATACGACCAAGGGATCTTCAAACAATTTCATAACCTCATGTGCCAATCATGTGAACAAAACAATCAATGCCAAGATGAATGATGAGAACCCTTTTGTGGATCATGTTCAATCTAAAAATTCTTCCCAACATGTAAATAATGATGAGGTATCACCAACAAGATCAATCAAGCAATGCAAATTGAAATCCAAAATTTTAAAGATTTTGTTTCAAAAATTGGATCAAACAAATAATTCACCCATGTCTAGAAATGGCTCATCCCAAAAGAATCACATGGATTATATACCTATTTCACCTCAAGGAATTAACCTTCAAGAAA
The DNA here is from genome assembly GCA_018584345.1 of Thuja plicata. NCBI lineage: Eukaryota > Viridiplantae > Streptophyta > Pinopsida > Cupressales > Cupressaceae > Thuja > Thuja plicata. The sequence goes on from MU224334.1 coordinate 5,341,718, forward strand.
CATCCATGTTTCCCTCCACTCCTTCATCCCCACATTCCTCCCAAGAAAAATTTCCCCTATCCCCATCAAGTGACTCTTTCAATAATGCAACCTTCCAATGGATATCCACAAAAGAAATCCAAGCTAGTCCTATGCATATCCCAAGATCCTTTGAACCAATTCCACCATGTCCTCCATTTTTAAGAAATCTCATTCATGAGAGTCTCATCCAAAGTCCATCTCCCTCATGTTAAAACTTTTATCCCTTTCCAAAATCCCCCACGCATATCCGAATTCATACCCCATGTCAAGAGGATGACCTAAAGAACAAACAAATGAGTCCTAAAATTAATTAAGATCAAGATCCCATCCATGACCAATTCCATCCAATTGTTGACCAAGATCCCATTTCCTTTACACTCCATGATGATCCCATTGTCCCTCGTTTTCCTATTCAAGAAGATCCCCTTCCATCTCAAAACCAAAATATTTTCCCAAGTCCCATTGACCTTTCACTTCCTAAGAAAGATCATGATCTCCCTTCCATTTCTTCCCATGATCCCATGCCAAGTCAAGATCAAGGTGTCCCTTTGCCTTCATGTCCACCACAAGATCCCATTATCCTTCCAGATCCTCCAAAAGATCCCCCCATGCCTCTATATCCATGTCCTAATCCTCCATATCTCCAACAAGATCCTATCATGCCCAATTATTCTGTCATTTCTCCTACTCTATTATAGGATCCCATTGTTCCTCCTTGCCCCCCTTGTGATTAAAGGACGTCTATGCAAGTTGTTCATGAACCCCTTACACTTAAAATGGGTTCCCCTAGTTCTATCGAGTCTATTCCACCTCATGGTCCTATAAGTTCTTCCATATCATACACACCTCATAATAATGGACTCATGTCTTATAGCAAGTCTACTACCAATCAAAGAAAGCGTTATCAATTCAAAGTGTTAAACCTCCATCCAAAAGGTATATTAGAATACTTCCATGTCAAAGAAAATTTGATGAACATGGTCTTAATAATAAATCTCAATCTCAAGGCATTGGTATCCCTTCCAAATCTAAATCTAGGTGAATACCTCCCCCTTCAACCCTTCCATCTATCCTAGGTCCATATATTCCTTCATCCATTAGTTCTCAATCCCCTTACCCTTTCCCACATGCAAGTCAACAAAGGCACACATCTTGGAGAACCTTCCATCCATCCTAAAAGCCTCCGTACAATTCCTATCCATCTATACATTTCATTCCCTTTCCAAGCAATTTGGATTCCAAACATAAAGTCTATAAGTTAATAAATTCACATGCTATCAAGGATCAACATGTACATTCTGTTGGTGCCCAAAAATGATGGATTTTCTTTTGGCCAACTGACAGGTATAATGGTGATGCACCTTTTGATACCTGTGCAATTTTGGCTTAATTAAGCCAAGGTTGGTAGGCCTAAATTAACCTTGAACAATAAAATTCACTATGTCGTACCACTACGTACACACAAATAAGTTCCTCCAAAGGTGGTGAATGATCCTTGGAGGAAAGAAACAAATCTCCTGATAATCTCTACTCTATAAAGCTTGACTAAAATGGATTATACTAAGGACTGAAAAGTAATGCTTTTGAAATAATGATTAAATAATGTACAAACTACAAAGTATGAACCAAATGACAATTTCCAAATAATGATTACATCAACACCTTCTAAATACTTGGGCTATAGAGTCAGAAAATTCTCAATCCTACGTACAATCGGAGATAGTTTTAAAAAACTTTCTTTTAATAAAGCGAGACTATCACTTCAAAGGATTCCACTTGAATTATAATTCAAATCAATCTATATTGTTAATCTTATCGAATTTAACTCAAATTAAGAGACCGATAAAACAAGAGAAGATACAAAGATCTTTCAATTGATATTTAAACTATATATATTAATTTTGAATTATGATACTCAGGGAATTTAACACAATAAAACACTCTATAAAATAGAATATCCGAAAGACTAATTTAAAATATATAAATTATAACCACAAATTAAAAGAAGAGCACTTATCTTTATTAATGTTGAAAAAATAGTACATCAGAGTCCATGTTGTAGTTGTGATCAAATTCTATCCTATTAAAATATGTATTTTTTTTGTCTTGTCTCTTTACATTATGTATATATATGTTTTAGAGTGGGTTTCACACCTCTTTAGGGTGAAAATACATTACCCTTATTACAAATTATTTTGAAAAAACAATAAACTAACTAAAAAATAACTACCTAATTTTCGGATTTGGCTTTGGCCAAAAATCCAAAACACCTTGAGAAAATCTAATATTTCTGCTAGAGATAGGAAATTTGATTTCCCGAACTGGGTCATTTTTAGATTTTTAAAATTTGACCATCTTCATCCTCTATTGGCATCATCTTTTTAGCAGGTTGAAATTCCAACATTTTCTGAAGACTTCGATTAGTTAGTTCTATTTATTTGTGTCATAAATATTCCTTCCTTTGATTTTTTTTAGTATGGAGAAACATGTTTTCTTGATAATGAATTGGGACTTCTAAATTCTCAAAATTTAGGGTACCAACAGTGGCTCTTTCTAGGGACGTATGCTCCCTTTGAGCATAGTGAGATTCCAGCTATCTTTGGAGAAGTAGACCAGGTATCCATACCTAATCTGATGCAAAGTGAAATTGGGTGGCCCCAAGCCCCAAAAAATGAACATTGATTCTTTCCTCTATCGAACACATAATTCTGATCATGTAATACTTTTGATCTCCCTAATACGATGCCACCATTCTCATGGACAATATTCATTTCTTTATTAACATGCTTTGACTTTTGTTTACCCTTAGAAAAGTTAGCAGGTGCACTATAGTCCTTGCTAAATAGAAGATCCACATGCATTTGATCAACCCTACAAGTAACTAGATTAAGCTCTTCTACATGGATGTCTTTACATACACAATCTTCCCTATACTCAAGATGGTGTTTCTCTTCACAAAAAGGATTTGGAGATAACTCACATTCAGGAACTTCATTCTTATCAAGAATTTGATCATATAGGATACTCAGATAATTTTAAAAACTAATATTCAATACATTCTCCTCATCATGTCTGTTTGATTCCATCTCATCTTCATATGTTTGATATAAATTCTTCTCATAGGATGAGATAATGCATGTCTCACTTTCTGAATACACTTCCCCATACATATTTTGAGTTTCATCATCTTCAAAATGATC
>MU224334.1:5362953-5376967 GCA_018584345.1 Thuja plicata
GGTAAATGCATGAATATTTTTTTTTTTTTTGCTTATGTTAGTTGTAACATATTAACTAACTAGATTTAATCCAAAGGTAATTTTCTTCTTTTTTAAAAAAAAAAAATTTCAGCCTTGTAGAAATTTTAATGTATAAGACATATAAAATTTAAATGTCAATTGCATCTATTCATATACAAGTTTTCTATTTCAAAGGATTATAACCAGATATCTACATCATAACTTTTTGACATAAGGAAGGGTTTCCATTTAAACATGAGCTTTAATACAAAATCTGAAAGTTCATAACTAAAATCACAAGAATACATTTTCCTTTCCTACCACATGGCTCTTCTTAGTTTCTCCCTAATAACATACTTTCTATCATTTCCACAAGGGACTTTACATGAAAACAAAGAGATGTGCAAAAATAACAAATCTATCTTCATCCAAGCTCAACTCTAACTCTTCAACGAAGCTCCAAGCTTTTCAAATCTGCAAACAAAGCAAGGGAAACACAAGAAACCATGGGATGCTCACCTCCCAACCTAGGCCTCTTATGAGGCCACCCTCGAGCTTGGGGAACCAAAACAAAGGTAGGAAAAAAACAAACATAGTAACAAACAACAACACAAAGATGCAAAACACACATTTTACTCCCAACCAAGGCTATCACAATGGGTCTTCTTATGACCCTAAATGGGGTGAAGTGGACCAAGTACCTAAGGGAAAAGGCCAATCCCAAAATAATCTAAATCCAGCCCTCTCATGGCTTACAAAGTAGATAAATCCCATCGCAATATCAAACCCATAAATCTATCAAAATGTCCTTATGACCCCCAAGAGTAACTACAACCAAGGATAGCTTCATGGAGCCCATACTCCATGATTTTTCTCTCTCCTCCTTGAGGAGAGACTCTACACCAAGGGCTGTCAAAATCCTCCACCCCCAATGCTGCTCTTCCCTCCCAAGGGTGAGTGAGCCTTGAGACTCCCATTAACAACATTTACAAGAAAAAAGTAATACACATTTCACAAAACATAGAACTTGACTACAAGAACATAACTACAATACTCAATACAAAACACACTACATTCATCTTTCTTACAACACAAAATAAAACAACAAGAAATGAGATGCAAAATGTCCACCAACCTAGATCCAAGCTTATGGAAAAAAAATTGTAGAAGAGCTCCCTTTTAGCCTAAGTCATCTTTCCAATGTCACCAACTCTAGCTAAGTCTCTAAGTTAGAGAGGGGGTGTTCAAACTCTCCCGCATGGAGAGTCCCCACTAAAAAGTCACTAGAAAACTCATGGGGAGAAAGAAAGCCCTCTAATTGGTCTCTCTTCCCTAAACTCTTACAACTTTCTAAAAATAGATCCTAGAAAGGAAACTTCAAAAGGTGAGTAAGGTCCTTGCATCAAAATGGAAAGGTGGTCTACCCAAGATCAAGCCTCCCAAAAGTTGATTTTCGTCCAACTTGGGAAACCAACTTTTGGAAGGGTCTCTTGGTCAACCAGAGGCTATCCTAGGGTTAAAATGGCCCTTATCTATTGGTATAACAAGTGGGATACCTAAAAATGACCCCAACACACCCCTAGGCACTTTCTAACCCCTCCAAAAATCCACTACAATGGTACTTACGAAATTTAAATGAAATGACCATACCTCCATCTCCCAAACCAAGGTATGCATATGGGGATTCACTAATGTACTTATCTAGGTGGGTGGACAACCATTCCCAAGTTGACATGTCATAGTCTTAAGTACATTCACCAGTGTCAAGTGACACACACGAACATTTACACATCACTAAACACATGGCATGTCCACTTGGCATAACTACAAGGAAAATAAATATGAAAATACATTTAAGGAATGATTTCCAACAATCAACCATTTACGTTTACAAATTAAATCACGATACAACGAGGTCTTGTCTCTCTTTAGACGCGACCTTGGATTAAACCGAGTTCATATATACCTATGTTTGGTTCCCCGGATTAAATACCATGGTCTCATACCTACACACTCAATTCAAATATCAGTAGTCCAAAGTGATAAAATATTCTTCATAATAACCAATATTCAAAACCTTAAGGAAACATCAACATACTTAATTCATTACAAGCAATGATAATTTTATTTAAGAATATTAACATAGGGTAAGATTCACATTGCATGATATTTCCAATTAATATCCATTTCTAACAATTCTCATATCATCAATAACCCATAGCATAACCATAATATTTTTTTTGAATCAAATGTGTCAAAATAAAAATTCCATAATAGAAACATGACATAGTCCATAAGGTGCATCATAAAGTATCATGTATCCAACATCCAAAATGATCAACCCATGACATAAAGCATAAAATCCATAAGGTCCATAGTGCATCAAAATATAAAGTATCATGTGCTAAGTCTATCATAAGTAGAAAAATTGGAAAAATACGATGGGGTTTGGGGTGAGGCCTCACAGTTCATCAATGCCTCATCTCCTTTCAATCCTCCTTTGATAGTGTTTTCCAAGTTCATTGATGCTATCATCATTAATCTTGTCCAAGGTATTGTAAAATTTCATCGATGCCTTATCATGATCAATATTGTCCAAGGCATTGTCAAACTTCATCAATGCCTTATCATCATCAATCCAGGAGCATTGTCATATTCATCAATGTCTCCCTAGGAGCATTTTCCAACTTCATCAATGCTTCGTATCTTTTTATCATCCATTTGATAGCATTGTCCAAGTTCATCAGTATTATCCTTATCAACCCATCATCATCAATTCTGTTAGAAATAATGAGAAGTGTGTACTGAGAGGGGAGGGGTGAATCAGTACCTCTAAAACTTTTATTTGATCCATAGATGTGCTCATTGGCTACGTTCGTCCTCTCATCCATAATAGTGAATGATTACAAAATCAATTTATAAGATAGATTGACCTAATTAAGTTTCACGTATTATAATCTTAACTCTATGATCAAAGGTTTACAACTTGACCTTGATCTCCTATTCTGCATGTTTTTAATCAGCTAGACTGATTGAAATAATTACAATAATGTTGCTTGTCCCTTAAGTAATGGTTTTAAAACAAATCAAAACTCTATAAATAGAACTTGAGTATTTTATCTGACATGGAAGTCAGATCCACTTTTTCTGGGATGTAACTGACTTTCAGTGTCTGATGCTCAGTTTGCTCAGAAATCAGTTTGACTGTCTTTCGGTGTTCCTTGGTTGAACTTTCTGTTGGGTTGCTCTCTTTTTGTTCTCTTCATTTTCACTATATTATTCTCATCGGATTCCACTGTCGGTTTGCTCCTATCAGGTTACACTTTATCATCTTCAGTTTGCACTTTTGGTTTACACTACAAAATTATGTCATCAGTTTTCTCCTTGCTTAGCATTTTTCAATTTGAACTGAAAACCTAAATTTCGGTGTAGTGTAACCGATAGTTTAAACAACTTATTTTCTCATTGCATACTAATGGAAAAATTTTATGTTTATCAATCTCCCCCTTTGACATTAGTATAAAAAATTGATATGTGCAGAATACTAAATAGTTATAGTATGTACACCATGTATATTACCTTATTTATTTCATGACTCCCCTATGTATATGCCGGTATAGTATAGTATATGTGTATGTACACTTTGTCTTTATACTATCTCCTCTTTTTCCCTTTGTGCTATATTATCCTTTTCCTTTCCCCTTTTTACTATATGCTCTGTCTCTGTACATATTAATTCCTTTTCCCCCTTTTTTGATAGTAAGGGCAAAGGTGCATATGCATAGCTTATCAAAAATATGAGAGTGAGAGGGCTTCATTTCCTCCATCATATTTTCCCATTTCTCCTTTAGATGTTCAAGAGCCATATGCTCCAATGTGATTCGTGCATGCATATCGTAGATGATGTCTACTACAAACATCTCAGGGGTGGCAATAAGTTACCTTGTTGAACTTAGGTGTGTTTGCAGAAGTGTGAGGTTCAGTAATAGTAGAGAATGTATCTCGGTAACTTCCTCTCTGGACTGTGACTCTTCTTCCCAAAGTTCTTGTCTTAACCATTTGATCTCAATGATCTTCTCATAATGCAATTTGATTGCATTTCCATCAGTGGTTAGACTTTGTGCACTTGCAGTTAGATCGGATTCGATCTTTGCAATCTTGTCATTGTTATCGTTTGTAAACTTTTCTAAAGTGTATATCTTTTGGATTAAGGAAACAACTTCAGTAATGATTGGATCTAATTCATCTGATAACTCTAAAAGCTTTACCTTATTCTCTGCCACTTCTTGGTTGATATTTTCTATCAATTTGTATTGAAACTTCTGTTCTACTCACTCCTCAATTGCCTTTTGTACATCTAAATTTTGTGTTGTCATGGCTTTGGTGAGGATGAAAAGTTAATCTAGAATGGGGGCATTGTGATCAACATCTATTTCAGGAACTATTTGGCTCAAGGTGTCCCTTGTGCTCTCCAGTACCAATGAATATCAATGTTGCTTCTTAAGCTTCTCTTGTAAAGATTTCCTTTGACAGATTTCTCCATATTCTTGGAGAGATTCAAAATCTAATTTAGTTGGGTCACATTTTGGTATTTCTATGATTTCATCTAGTGTGACTTCCAACTTGTTCTTCTTTGTCTTCTTCTTTTTATTATGTGATCCACTTGTATGCAGAACCATAGCCAACTTATCTTCTTGGTGTGATGTGCTACTTGATGGCTTCTGAGGTGTTGTACCTTTCTCTTGTTCCTTGGTGTTTTCCTATCGGTTGTCTGAGGACATCTCCTTATCAACCTTTGGTGTTTCTGTAGCTCTACCTTTGGTTTCCTTTGGCATGGTATCAGCTATCTTTCCTTGCTCATCTTTCTCTTTTTGTACTTCATTTAGCATCTTTCATCTATACAAATTTGTCAGTGGTATCTCCATCTTTTTGTTCTCCATCGATGACATTCTTTTCATCAGTTGTGTCCTTTTCATCAAATGTATCTTTTTTCTCATCATTACCCTTATCCTTGGGTATTCTTGCATTGGGCTCAGTTGTCTTCTCCTTTTGTGAGATAATATTGATTTCTTGAATCAATAATGGCATTTGACCCAGTATGTGTACCTGTGCAGCATCAATTTTAGTGTCTTTTTTGTTGGTCTGGTCCTTGACAATAGTGACATCTTCATCTTTCTGAATTTCATCTGTAGGATCCTCGGTGATGTGAATGACTATATTATCCACAGTATTGTCTGGCCATGTCTCATCTGCAACATCCATATTCTTGTTGCTTGTAGTGTCCAATTCTTCTTTGTCCAATTTTTTTGTTCTTACATCTTCATCATTGATAGTTATATGTTTGGTGCTCTGTGTAGCTTGATCAGCCTTGGTCTGTTGAGTTTCAGTAAGAGCAATTTGGGGCTCGGGACTTGTATCCTTTTTAGGAATATCAAGTATCTTTCTCCATTTAGCCTCACTCTTCCTGTCTAGGTCCAGTAAATGTCCTTGAAGCACTTGGTAGGCTCTCAACTTCGGTGAGAACCATTTGGAGTGAATTTTCATCATCTCATTAATTTCCTCCATTTTTGATTCGGGAGGCATGACGAATACTAGGACTCTTTCCCTAATCTCTTTCTTATTGTGCAAGGCAAATGTCCATCTTGTCGATAATATATCTTGAAGTTATTTTGGCATATTATGTGCCAATTGTATTGGGAGATATTTGAATATTCACATCATTTTGATGATTGCCTCCTCAATCTTATTTTGATCCACTGGATCCAATGTTAGCCATTTCTTGATCTTTCTATCATTGAATGTACCTGATTTGATAATTGAGGCACACAGTTCATCAACTATTTTAGGAATCTTATTCTTTTCCTTTTGAACAGATTCATCCTATTCGGTGTCCTCAATGTCGTCCCTAGTTCTCAGGAACTTTCTTCTTTTAGTTGGCCCTCTTTTCTATATTTTTGGTTTCCTCTTATAGGTCCTTACTTGACCTTTCTTTATTGGTGAAGGACTTGTATCCTTCGCTTTCTGACTTCTTTTCCTTGTTGCAACTATAGTCCTAGGCTTCTTAGCTGGTGGAGGTAATGGTGTATCTAACTCTGTAGACTCTGAGTCACTCTCCTTCTTAGCTTCACTGATGGGTGACTGTCCCTCAGTTTCTTCTGTCTTTTCAGTTTCTTCTTTTGTAACCAAAATCCTTTTCTTTAAGTTATTGACCATCTTGTCTTTCTTTCTATCAATCTTCTTTACAACCAAGCCAATTTTGATTCTTTCTTTGGCTTCTTCATAAGTGCCAAACTTGGGTTGTGTTTTATCTAATGGCTCATTTATTAGTGTATAAATTACATTAGATGCTTGATCTATGTTTACCTCATAGTCAAGTGGAGATAGCCATGCTGTTCTCGGTACAGCTGGCTTTATGTATGTGTAGTCAGTGTCTACAATGAAACATATAACAGTCTTTAATTTTTCAATTAACTATTCGTGGATCCTTACTCTCTTCTGACTTCTCTCCTTGAATCCAGAAAAGTATTCATCCATATCTTACTTAAAATTATCTCCTAGTGATTTTATAAACTCACTAATCTGTATGGTCACTGGTCTATTTGTATCACATTGCACATTTCCTATAGATGGGAAAGATTCTTGGAAGTAGAAGAATATGCACATGATAAGTGAACCAAACTTACATGAATTTTTTTTGTATTTCTTATTGTCTCCAAGTTCTCTTCTAACTACTTGAGTAGAAGTTCTCATAGATCCAACTAAATTCCCTTCTTGACAATCTTGTAGGCTGTATCCACTAATCTGAATGCAATGTTGTTCATCCTTCTAGCCTGAAAGAACTTGTATTCTAAGACACATGCTCCAAATTTCATTTCATCATCGGTAATGGTGGATACCTTAAGTCCTCTTCCATCACATTTAGATCATGTGTTCTTCTCAATGTCAGCTTTAGGTGGGTGCTTCAATGCCTTTACCTTGTCGGTTATTGGATAACTAGTGACAGCATGTATACCATCTCTTTTTATTGGTTTGGGCTCACCCAGCCATAGATTTTGGTCATGTATCCTACTCAAACTAATCGAATCCATTCAGTCTTGAATTTCTTCGGGAACCATAGGGCATTTTTGAGCCCTTTTACTTTGATGTGTTTGTGTTCTTCTTTGATAGTGCCATCATCTTTACATAGCTTCTTGAAAGCTTGTTCAACCTCCAGGTCTCCAATTTTTGCTATTTTGCAATGTATATATGCTCGCACATCTTTGACAAGCAAAACCCTAGCTGGTATTCTTGAGAATGATCCAGCATTTTTGGGTTGTGGGGAAACCTTTGGACATATATTATAATGTGGTTCCTCACAGGTGTTGTTCTTGATAAGATTGATCTTGTTCTTCATAACACTCTTCAGCTTAGTGGTTCTAGATGTGGTCACCATTGATTCTGAAATGAGGGCTTTCTCGTAAATGATAAATAGAGTTCTCAGTTTATGCTTGGTACTTACTTTAACCTCTCTAGTTGTAAGTGATCTACTTGGAGTTCTTTGAATCAGGTTGGAGTTTCTCTTCAATGATGTTTCTTTGTGCTCTAGTTTTTCTCTATTTCTTTGCTCTGGTTGCTGATGAGAAATGAAACTGTCTTGTCGTCTATTTATAGACTTTTCCCTAAGTTGAGTCATTAATGCTCAACCACTTCTTGGTGTGTGAAGACAAAGTCATCAGGTGATACACTAACTTCTCTTTTTGTGATAACACGATGCTTTGGGCAGTCATTTAACTTGTTTCTTTTACCGACGAGTTTCGGTGTTTGGCGAAGACAACTTTGTAAACTCACTTGATTACCAACGGATCTTGGTTTACATAAGCAACTTTAGCTTTTTCATGTTAACCGACGATTCTCGCTAAGTGTAGGTAACTTATCTTTGTATGTATACCTATTCATTTTGCTATGTATTGACCAATGAAATAGTTTTCTCAAAATTATAACAAGTAATACCATAGTGCATATGTAATCATACTAATTTGTCATTTCAACTATGTATAATGGAACTTATGCAAAATATGATTCTGTATAATGCAGTTCCATACTTGTTCTACTTAGGTGGGGGTGGTGATGTCACCCTATCCATTAGATAAGGTTTCACCAATTGCATAGCTCGTTCCATCTTCATCAGTGTTTGTAGCTTTCCTCCACATTTTGTTTCTCATCTTCCTGATGTCTTCAATGGTGTTTCCATTGGCAAAGGTTCTGGTCTCTATCATTCGGGTTTCGCAATCTTTCTTGAGATGACCGACTTTATGACAGTGTAAACATGCCATTCTGGGGTTAGTCCAGCCTCTAGGATTTCTTGTACATTGTCTCACATAGTTTGCAGCAATGTTACCAAATCTTCCACATGTTATACAATTTTCCGAAGTGTTGTAATCACATACATATTGATTACCGTCTCTTTTCGATTGATAGGTAGATTCTTGATCTTTAGGCTTCCATGTTTGTTTTTTCTTCTTCCAACATTCAAGAGTAGTGTGCCCATGTATTTTGCAAGTAGGATAGTGTTTGTCCATGTAGGTTTCCTTCTTTGGTTGTTTCATCTCAAATTTACATTCATATGATTTATGTCCTTTCTTGTTACATTTATAACAAATTCCTATGAATGAAGGTGTAGATTTAGGAATACCTTTCATTTTGGTCCTGCAAACATTTGATGTGTGGCCTTGCTTTCCACAATGATTGCATGTTAGATTTCTTGGTCTTGGATTTGCATAGACATTCTTTGGATCAACTTGATTGGGTGATTCTCCATTCTCGGTACAGCCTAGTCTAGTGTTGTTTTTGGCTCTCCTTTGTCCATCAAGAAAATCATCCATTCTTTTATTGCTTTCTTCAACTCTCTTGATTATCTCATTATGCTTTTGTTGAATACTTATTTCTTGTTTCATCTTTTCATTTTCTTCCCTTAGATCACTGATAGCTTCTATTCTTTCAATGAGTTCAACATTCATTCTATTTGTCTCTTGACTCATAATAATAATTTAATTTATAATCTCATGGTGATGTTTTGTAGTCTTTGTATTTCTGACTCTTTCTCTTGTAGTTTTTCAGTAATCTTCCTTCTATCATCAATAGCTAGTGTTCTCTATTGCTTAGCTTGTCTAGCATTGTTTATGACATCAATCATTCTTACCATCTGTGTCTCTTGACCAATTTGTAGATATTTCACTTGTCCAACCAGATGTTGATTGATTTCATTTAAGCTTGTTATGCTTTCCTCTAATGTATCTGATGCTTTGCTAGTTGTTGATCCTGAAGATTCAAATAGATCTGGTATCTCTTCTTCATGGTAATCTATTTCATTACAGCGAGATGTCATAATCTTTATTTCATCTTACAACTGTCTTATTTTGATTCTAGCTTATTTATACTGCTCATAGAAGATCTGAATTTCTAGCTTCTGATTCTAATTACTTTTGTCAAGTCTGTACTTCTCCATTGTATGATATTTTCTCTAAAGTCTTTAAGCTTTCCAAATAAGAGTTCTAGCTCTGATACCAATTGTTGGAAATAATGGAAAGTGTACTGAGAGGGGAGGGGTGAATTAGTACCTCTAAAACTTTTATCTCTTTTAACCTTTATCCATTGTGTAATCAATTGCATAACCAGCCATCTATTCTATGTTATCTTTGTGTAAGATATATCAATTCTTTAACTTTAACAAACATGTGAACATTCATAGAAACATTCATGAAAGTAATTGACTCATAACACAAGATATGGTAACGCAGAAAACCCATGTTAGAAGGTAAAAATTGCAGTGGGGATGACACCCACAAAAACTTCACTATCTACAGATTGGAAGGGGTCGATTAAGGCTTACAATTTGATCACTTCTGATGCTCTACCATGTTAGGAGTATTATGTGGAGACTGTTTAAGGTCTACTTTGTTAAGATCTTTAGCAACAGTATTTAGTGTGCAGTCGGTTAAGAGATTTACAATAGGATTGTTAAATCCACCTTTCTTGAAAGGATTTCTTGTATTTTCTACACTTGTTAGAATGCAGACAAAAATACTCATTGACCTGAGTGTATGCAATCTAACAATTTCTAATTATAGATCCATTACAAATCACATGTATAAATGTATCACCTAATGCGATTGATTAATACCTCTGTAGTTTCTATTCTTGGTTCTTGATAACCAAATTCATCTTTTGTTGTTCTGCTTCTTGAAACTCTTAGTCTGATCCATAAATGTGCTCGTTGGCTACATTCATCCTCTCATCCATAATAGTGAATGATTACAAAATCTATTTATAAGATATATTGACCTAATTAAGTTTCATGTATTACAATCTTAACTATATGATCAAAGGTTTAGAACTTGACCTTGATCTCCTAGTATGCATGTTTTTAATCAGTTAGACTGATTAAAATAATTACAATAATGTTGATTGTCCCTTAAGTAATGGTTTTAAAAAAAATAAAAACTCTATAAATAGAACTTGAGTGTTTTATCTCATGTGAAAGTCAGATCCACTTTTTCTAGGATGTAACTGACTTTTGGTGTCTGATGCTCGGTTTTCTCTGAAATCAGTTTATCTGTCTTTCGGTGTTCCTTAGTTCAACTGTCTATTGGTTTTCTCTGTTTCTATTCTCTTGGTTTGCATTGTATTCTTCTCATTGGGTTCCAGTGTCGGTTTTCTCCTGTCGGGTTCCACTTTATCATCTTCGGTTTGCACTTTCAGTTTACATTGCAAAACTGTGTCATCGGTTTTCTCCTTGCTTAGCATTTTTGGTTTGAACTGAAAACTTGACTTTTGGTGTAGTGTCACTGATGGTTTAAACAACTTGTTTTCTCATTGCATACTAATGTCAAAACTTTATGTTTATCATAATTCAATAGTATTGTCCAAGCTCATCAATGTTATTGCAAATCATCATTATTTTGGGAACATTGTCCAAGTTCATCAATGTCTCATTATTCATTATCAATCATTTTTCATCATCAAAGTTTATTGATTCTATTTAAGCATTTTCAAACATCATTATTTGAGCGCATTTTCAAAGTTCATCAATACCTCAGAGTTATCATAATCCTATCAATATTATCAAAACCAATTCAATTGCGCATGAATGCCTTCAATTTGACCCATAATCCACTAATTTTTCCTCCTGGGATGAATGACCTATGATTTATCCCTATCCTTTATGATTAAATTATATTTATTCATTCTTTATCCTAAGTCTCCACAACTAATTAATTTCTAATTAATTAATTGGCTAATTTCTAGTTTATGGAATTTTAGGATTTCATAAATGATAATTATCCTTTTATGAGGGATATTGAGTTCTTAATTAAATTAATTCCTCATAAATCCACCTCATTTATCATCTCCCTCTAATTGTGCTCCATCTCCTATTAATTAGCTCCATGATCTCTTCCACCTTTCCCTATCCATTTCCCCCTAATTTGTGCTTCCAATTTCCTATTAATCTGCTTCTTCCATTTTCCCCTAAAATATGCATTGATTTATGCATACTAATTTGTGCATTCACTTACTATTTATGCAAATTGTCTCTCTCATCCTATAAATTGAGATTCAATTCTCTCATTCAAGTTTGAACCAATATCTCTTAGTATTCTTGACATCAGTTTGGCTTTTAATACTTGTGCATTTTTGTCATAGGCAAAAGAGAAACAATAATCAACTCTATGGAGAAGAAAGGAGAGAATTTGAGCATCATTTGAAGGGGGTTTTATGTGTTGTTTGCATATTGTTTTGAATTCCCGTTTCAATGTCTCTAATGTTAGATTAGATGGGTGTGCATATTGTTTAGGGTTTTTTGGTTACCTAGATATGCATTTTCTGCCTTTTTCTGGTCTTACATTACGAATTCATTTATTTTAATATTTTTTATGAATAAAACTTGTGAACTTTGATAGAGATATTTTAAATTGTATTATAGTGTAAAAGAAAAAGAAAGAGTACACTTGTGTTGAAATGGAGAAAACAATTGGCAATTGAAATTAAAATATGCATGTTGAATTTCTTTTTTTGAAATAATGTATTAGGGATGAAAATTTTGAATGGTTTATATAATTCTCCCTTATATAGAATTCAAATTCCCTTATTTTTAAGTTGACAAAATGGGGTATTGTAGTGAACAAAGGTTGGTTAGAGTAAAAAGGGAAATTATTGTCTAGTTAGCATAAATTTGTAGTGATTCACATTTGAAATTTAATAAATTCATGCCCTCTTGATTTAGAAATTAAAATTGGGGAAATTTATTTGTTAAAGAAACTAATCCATTAAACAAAATTCAAAGCATGTGGTAAGAAAATTGCAAGTGCAATAAGTACTTTATGTCGATCCAAGTCAAAATATATAGAGTCAAATTTATTAGAAATAAAATGTTACCATGTGACCATTATTTTGTGCATTAAGTTTATTAACTTAGTGCATACATATTTACCAATGAAAGAAACTAAAGTGTATAGATACATGGCCTTTACAACCTTGTAGCCTTTGCACTGTATAAGAGTGATTTTTAGGAAGTCAACTATGATACTATTCACTTGAAGAAAATAGTATTAATAGCTATTTAATGATACATTGAGTAGTGTATATACACATTATGTTTAAAGGTGAAAACCTCTTAAGTTTGAACCTCGTGGTTGAGTGATCTCGTATCAACTAGTTAATAGAAAAACAAAAATAAATGGAAAAGTAACAATTTGATTTTTATTAAAGCTCTAAAAATTCTTCAAACATCATGTAAAAACAATGGATTATTACTCTGTTGATACCTATAATAGACAGATCAGAGGTCCCTTCAAGTGTAATTCTTAAATAAAAAAGAAGAGAAAAATTTGAATGTTTTGTCACCGATGGTCACTTGTTGCCTAACCCACATCTCTCCATCTAGTCAATGATAGATATAAAATTGGAGACCTCCTTTTCACACCCCATTGGTCCATTGGATGTAGTCAAGAAGGTTACATTTATGTATTGATTGAAGATGCTAAACCATATGCAAACCAATGTGAGTGAGCTATTTGAAGGAAATTGCATATAAATAAAATATCTAGATGTGAAGAAGACTATGATAAAAATATGGGTCAAACCCTTTCCTAACACCTCCTCTACATAGAAATCTAATTTCATTCATGATCATACAATAAGAAAATATAGATAAATATTTTCTTTCAAGTTATGCAAGAATAATGTAGAAAGGTAGATGAATTAGACACTGATGGAGAAAAATATTAAATGTTGTGTTGAATGACCTAAGAAGGACATTCCTCTTTCTATTTTGAGATTGAACACTAAACCTAATTTTAGGGATAAAGTAATTTATTACCCACTATCCATGCCTGGCAATTTTTAAATTCATGTACATTATTTATCAGACGTGGCTAAGCTCCAGTCAAAATGCACCATTGACCAAATTTGAAAATTCTAAAAACACTATGGATTTTTGCAAAATTTTCAGCATTTTCTCTTCATGATCTCCATATTTTATGGTCGAAAACCACAAAATAATTGGTAAAAACTTACTGTGTTTTCACGAATTTGAGAAAAAAAAAGTTTGACTTTTTTTTTTTTTTTTGTCTTTGGTGCATTTTGTATGGAGCTTAGCCAGGGCCTTATTTATCCATATTGCACAATAAGGGTGTACAAGCAACCACCCATCTGAGCTATATTGTAACTCTTTTAACCCTCCAATCACATGTCCCTTTTCTCAATAGTAAATTTAAATTTTGAATAGCCATTTTACATTCAAAATCAATAGACAGGCTATACAAAATAATGGCATTATTGTAGAGACGAGTTTGTATGACAATTATGAATGCATATGAAAGTACAACTAATTTTTAATTATCAAATTTTGTACACTAGGAAAGCATGTTGATTTCTGACTACTATAATAAACATAAAGAAGATAATTTTTCCATACAAAGACTTATTATAAATGAAATTAATATTGTAGAAATTGAATTTAGATTTGAAACTATATATA
>MU224334.1:5393239-5408634 GCA_018584345.1 Thuja plicata
AAGATATCAAGACAACCCATTCCAATATACTTGACACATTGTAAGTTGCACATTTTTGTCACAATTTTGACATATTATAAGTTGTACATTTTTGTCATAAGTATCAAAGAAAGGGGGAAATTGATATATTCACTCACCTCAATTAAAAGGGGAAAAGAAAGAGGAAATAATATGTACATACAGAGAAAATAACAGAGAATGTATAGTATACATTTACATATACTTATACTATACTGATGCATACAGTTAGGGGGAGTCATATAATGACAAGGATATAAACATGGTGTACATACTAAACACTTTAGTATTATGTACATATTAGTTTTTGATACTAATTTCAAAGGGGGAGATTGAAGGCATTATATTTTGCCATTAGTATACACAATGAAAAACATGATCTGCACCATCGGTTATCACTACACCGACAGACAGGGAACAACACTACCCAACACCAAGGTTACCTGACAAACACTATTCAGTGCTATCCAATGACAAAAAGGTAAAGGAAACCCGACGAGTAACAAAAGTGCAACCCGACAGAACAGCACAGAGACGAACCCGACAGATGAAGGGAACCTGAAAGATAGTTTAACAAAGGAATGTTGAAAAACTTCAAGTTCAACATGATGACCAAGAACTGATAGTCAGTTACATCCCGCAAAAAGGGGATCTGGCTTTCCACATCAGATAAATCACTGAAGTTGTATTTATAGCTTCTTGATTTACTTTTAAATCCATTATGTGTGGAGGAAGCAATGTATTTAATATTTTTTTAATTAGTTTTACTAATTTAAAACATGCAAACTAAAGATCAAGGTCAAGTTGTAAAACTTGAATCTAAGAGTTAACATTGTAATGTGTGATTCCAAGATAGGTCAAATACTTGTATAAATAGATGCTCAATCTATTGAGAATAGTAGTTTTTCAATGAAGATTATAGCCACGGAGAGCATCTAGAGACCAGACAAGTGAATTCATCCAGAAGGACAGAAATAGAATCATATCAGTTTCAAGAACAGAACACAGGCTACCGACGAACAAAGAAAAGGTAATCATCAATCACTCAAGGTGATATTGTTATTTTGAGAGCTTTAATAGATCTGCAATCAGAAATTTTAGATTGCATACAGTCAAGTCAACATTTGTACTCATTCTAACACATGTAGTACGCGTATGAAATCCTTTCAAGAAAGGTGGACTTAACAGTCTTATTGTAAATCTCATAACTGAGTGCACACTTGAATCATTGTTGCTAAAGCTCTTAACAGAGTATATCTTAATAGGTCTTCACGTTAATACTCCTAACAGGGTAGATCATCAGAAGTGATCAAATTGTAAGCCTTAACCAGCTCCCTTCCATTCTACAGATAGTGAAGTTTTGTGGGTGTCATCCCCCCCACAGTTTTTACTTCCTAACAGGAGTTTTCTGCGATACTATATCTTTGATGGCATTAATTTTTCCATTAGTACACTTAGTGAAAAACATTGACAGAGATCATCGGTACAAGCACTACTGGCAGACTACAAGAAAAAAATAGACGAAACAGAAAAGGCATACCCGACGACCAGTTCAAGAAAGGAACACCTATGACAAAGAAAATTGACCATCAGAACCAACAGTCAGTTAGAGAACCCGCAAAAAGTGGATTTGAGTTTTACACGTCTGATAAAGCAATGTAATTCTGTTTATAGAGTTTTAATTTGTTTTAAATCATAACTTAAGGGTCAAGCAAGCTTTATGTAAATGTTTTAAAGCATCCTAATGGATCTAAAACATAAATAACTAAAGATCAAGGTCAAGTTGTAAACCTTGGATCTAGAGTTAACTTGTGATAGCGTGAATCAAGAATTGAGCTAAAGTCTAGTATAAATAGATGTTCAATCAATTGTAAATTATGAATTCATTGTTGTTGATAGCCACGAAGAGAATCTAAGGAGAAGAAGGCAGAATTCATGCAAATTTTAGAAATAGATCACATCAGTTGTCAAGAACACACAGAGGCTACCGATGAGAAGACAAAGGTATTATTCAATCATGGAAAGATGATTACTCATACATAGGAATCTTTATTGGATCTATTATCAGCAATTAGAGATTGCATACATCATCAAATCAAAGACTTATGTAGTTTCATTCTAACAAGTGCATCACATCTAAAATCCTTTTATAGAAGGTGGACTTAACCATTCTTTATAAATCTCTTAATAGAGTGCACACTTAACAGTGTTGCTAAAGCTTCAAATGAAGTAGATCTTAACAGGTCTCCACTGTAATACTCCTAATAGGGTAGGTCATCAAAAGTGACCAATTGTAAGCCTTAACTAGCCCCTTCTTATCTAGAGATAGTGAAGTCTTGTGGGTAACAATCCCTACCATAGTTTTTACTTCCTAACAGGAGTTTTCTGCGATATCATATCTTGTGTCATGTGTTATCTATTTTCATGAATGTTTCTTTTGTGGTTACATACTAAAGAACTTATGATATGATTGCATATACATAAAGAAAGATGAACAGTTAGATAAGATAATTTACAAACTAATGATTAAGGGTTAATGGGCTAACCAAGAAAATATTTAGAGGTACTGATTCACCCCTCCCCTCTCAATACATCATTCCAATATAATTCCAACAATTGGTATCAGAGCTAAGTCTCTTTCTTGAAAGGCTTAAAGACTTAAGAGAAAATATCAGAGCAATGGAAAAGTATAGACTGGACAAGACTATTGAGAATGAGCAATTGCAGATGCAGATTAACTATGAGTAGTATAAAGAGGCGAGAATCAACTTAAGAAAACTTCTTGATGAAAGAAAGATTATGGCAACTAGGCTGAATGAGAAGGACTACAAAGAATTAAAAATACAAGATTACTTTAATACAACAGAATCATCAACATCAATCAAAGCTTCAGACGCATCAGTAGAAGAAATCACAAGTCTACAAGAGGTCAATCTACATCTAATAGAGAAAATAAAGATGCTACAAATCGGTCAAGAGACTCAAATGGTGAAAATGATTAATGTCATGAACGATGCAAGAAAATATGAAAATGAAAGAACACTAGCCATTGATGATAGGAGGAAAATAATAGAGAAGCTGCAAGAGAAAGAATCAGAGATTCAAAGACTAACTAAGCATCACCATGAGGTTACCAACCAGATTATACTTATGAGTCAAGAAGCAAAGAGATTAAACATAGAACTCATTGAAATAATATAGATCATTGGTGAGCTAAGAGAAGAGAATGAAAAATTGAAGCATGAAATCAAAATTCAGAATCAACACAACGAAATGATCAAAAAGGTTGAAGAAAGAAACAAAAGGATGGATGATTGTCTTGATGGACAAAGAAGAGTGAACAACTGCACAGGATTAGGGTACAAAAAGAATGGTGAATCTTCTAATCAACCAGATCAAAGAAATTCTTTCACAACCCCAAGATCCAAGAAGCTGTCATGCAATCACTGTGGAAAACCTAGCCACACCTCAAACATTTGTAGAAGCAAAATGAAAGGTATTTCTCAAGTACAATCTACTTTCATTGGTAATTGTTATAAATGTCAAAAGAAAGGAAACAAGACATATGAATGCAGATCCAAAGTGACAAATCCAGAGAGGAAAACCTACATGGACAAGTATTGTCCTACTTGCAAGATGAAAGGGCATACACATGAGGAGTGCTGGAAAAAAAACAACAAGGCCTAAACACCAAAAGAAACTGGTAAAAACCACAAACCAACAAGAGTAGGTAACTCATATGTTTGGGACTTTAACACATGGGTAAACTGCACAACATGTGGAAGGTATGGTCATATTTCTGCCAACTGTATGAGAAAGTGGACCAGAAGGTTAAGAGGTTGGACCAATCTAGGTATGGCATGTTTACACTATCATAAGGTTGGACATGTGATAAAATATTGCAAAGATCGATTGACAGATACAATTATTCATCCCAATGGAAACAAGAGAATGAGAAACAAGATGTTGGTAAAAGCCAAAAATATTGAAGATTGATGACATCAAGAGAATGAGAAACAAGATGTTGGTAAAAGCCAAAAATATTGAAGATGTAGGAACAAGCAATTCAAATGATGATACCCCATCCAATGGATCCGGTGACATCACTACATCCAACTAAAATGCACAAGTATGTCTGGAACTGCATTATGAAAAGTTATATTATACATTGCTTCCATTACACATAATCCACATTATAATACTAGCATGAATAAAGATGCAATTCATTGTTATTTGTTAAAATATTGAAAAGAAACCATCAGTTATTGGGTACAATTGTCATCGGTGAACACACACAGAAAAGTTAGCACTACTTACCAGAATGTATCAGTCATTACACAAGCTAAGTGTAAATTGACGAACATCGGTGAACCTTGAGGAAACAAAAGTTGTCTTCACCACTTTACCAACCATCATCGGTGAAGTAACCAAAGTCGCTAGCAACCCCGACGCTTCACACAAACACCGAAGATGTTATGAATGTCCCTAAATTTATGCAACGTGATGGCATTGACTTCTAGAGTTGAGAAGATTAAGGAAAACAAGGTGAAACCATTCAATCTTGTCAGCAGAGGCTCGTGTGTTGAACCCAAGTTCAAACTACACCTAGAAATTGCATCACAACCTGACGATTCTAGATTATTCTCCAAAATCCCACCTAGGGTTTTACTAGTAGAGGATGTAAGGTCCTACATTCACTACAAGATCTCGAAGATAGGAGATCTAGACCTGGATAATGCCTACAAGGCACTATGTGATGACACTGGAAAACTCAAAGAAGAGCATAAACATATGGAAGTAAAGGGACTCACGAATGCACTGCATTTCCCAAAGGTCTTCAAAATAGAGTGGACAAAGATTGTTCTTAGCAAAATTCACAACAAGACTTTATGGATTAATAAGCCAAAACCAATAACTAAGGATGTTATTCACACGGTCACTAGTTATCCTACAAACGATAAACCACAAGCTCACAAGCACCCATCCTTGGCAGAAGTGGAAAAGTTGACTGGTGCTAAGTCAGATAAAAGAGCACTAAAGGTCAACACCATTACCGACGTAGAGCTGAAGTTTGGAGCATGTGTTGTTGGATATAAAATCTTCCAAGCAAGCAGAATGAATAGCATATCTAGTATTGCTATGAGCACAACATACAAGATTATCAAACAGGGAAAGAAGATGGATCTTGTAGAGATCCTATTACATCAACTAGAGGAGAACATGTGCACAATCAGATCTTCAAGGACAAACACTTGTAAGTTTGGCTCCCTCATAATGTGCATATTCTTTTAATTTGAAGAATACTTTCCTTCCATAGGAAAATTTGTATGGGACACAAGCAGACCCATAACCATTTAGATAGGGGAATTCATAGAATCACTAGGAAAATATTTTGATAATGTTATGCATGAGTATTTCAAAACCATTAAGGAAATTCTACAAGCCAAAACAAGAATTCCTAAAAAGCTGATATAGGAACATAAAGAGAACATATGTTTCATGGTAGATACTGACTTCACGTACATCTAAGAAGTAGTACCTAGGAAGTCATGGCTTACACAGTTAGAATATGAAGTCAAAGCAGGACTAGCCAAGGAGTGCATTGAGGCACTATTAAATGAACTAGTGGACAATAAACAACCAAGATTTGGCACCTATGAAGAGGCCAGACAGAAGATTAAAATAGATCTTGTTATCAAGAAAGTTGTAAAACAATCAGGCAGAATGGTGAAGAACTTGAAAAATCAATTGAATATATCTTCTGAAGGTGAAGAAGAAAAGGAAGGTGAAGAGGAACAAGAGGGCAAGGAGGAAATCACCAAGGACTAGTTACCCATCAGTAACACAGCAGAGAAAAATGAATCAGAGGAAGAGGAGTCTAATTCACCACCTCTTCCTCCATGTAAGAAATCAAGAACGAGGAGCCAGACAGCAAAGTATTCTACTCCTACTCCCATGGTAAAAGGAAAGGTGTATAAAAGGAAACCAAACACATCAAAAGGAAAACAACCGGTTAGGAAACCTATCAAAAGGAGAAAAATTGTTTAGACAAATGAGGATTTACAGAACTCAGCTATGGATGAGCCTGACACTGCAATCAAACAAGAAAAGGCAACATCAACTACTGAAAACATTGATGAAATATGTAAGTACATCTCTGAAGCATCATCCATTATACATCCTAAGATTAGAAAATGGTTGAGATGGGACTCTATAGAACAGAACAAAATTGAAGATGCTATTATAGCTAAAATGTGCAGACATTATTATGTCCCACTTCAGTTTACTACACATGATGTACCTCAAGAACTATTGATAAGATTATCTTCTAGATTCACTTTTGCACTACATGAGGAGAAGAGGATAAGAGACAGAGTACTTGTCTCTCTTATGCCTCCTGAATCAAAAAGGGAAGATATTAATGAAATCATGGAGAAATGTGATAAAAATTTCTTACCCAAGATGAGAGCTTATAAATTTATTGAAGAGAAGTTCATAGAACTAGAGCAAGAAGCTCATGATAAGTGGAGAAAGATACTCAATCCTACTAAGGAGAGTAGTGCCGAGAAATAAAATGTCACTCGGGGAGGCAACTCACAAGCTAAGTTAGATAGTGAAGAATTTCAAATAACTGGCCAGATATAGATTGATATTATAGATGAAGAATGGCCTAAAGACTATGAAGATAATCAAGTACCACCAAGTCCCATTCCCATCATTTTAGAGGAAGAAGAAGTTACCAAAGAAGAATTGACAATAAAAGGTAACTTAGATGATGATATAAATGATGAATCATGATTAGACAACATTGTCAATGATACTACAGGAAAAGACCCTGCAGCAGAAGTTCAAAAAGATGAAGACATAAATATTGTAAAGGGCAATACCGACAGACAGGATACAACTATTAACACTGCAACAGTCAATACACCTACAAACATGAATATATTAATAGAGGCTATTGATATTCAGTCAAGTCAGGACAAATCATCTAAGAAAGATGATAATATACCCAAGGATATAGATACAGAAATAAAGGATGCAACTGACAACCAACAAGAAGTGTCGAAAGATCAAAACAAAGAGGCAAATAACAAAACTGAGGATACAGTGAGAAAGGGTGAAGAAAAATATAAAAGAGAGGAAATCAAGTAGGATGAAGGCACAAAACTCAAAGAAGATATATCTGTTGATACACCTAAGGAAAATGAGGAGACGTCTTCACCAAACCAGTCGGTGGACTCAGAACAGATACAAAAGGACACCTCATCTTCTTGACCCTCACCTACTAAATCCACCCAATCTCAAGCTTTACAAATGGTAGTACATCAATCTGCCACCCAGCCAAAGAAGAAGAAGAAGAAGAAGAAAACATTGAAGAAAGACATCTTGGCTGTTACACTGGATGAAGTGATAAAAGTTCCAAACTGGGATATTACCACTTTGGATTGTGATAAACTTCAAGAGTTTCGAGTGTTATGTCAACAAAAATCCATTCAAAATAAAATGATACAAGAACACAGGGAAATAGTGGCACTTAACAAGGCAAGAGATTCTCCAACAACTTGTTCCTGAGGTAAAACTTGATCAAAAGGCTACAGTTAAGGAACAAATAGTTATTCTCACCGACGCAATCATAGACTAGAATATAGATGCAGAACAAGCTATGGAAGAACAAGTAGAGAAGAAGTATCAATATGAGTTAATTGTTAAAATCAGCCAAGAAGTGGCGGTGAACAAGGTAAATATTTCTGAACTAACTGATCAATTAGAGCCTATGATTGCTGAGGCAATTACCTTAGTTCAAAAGATGTGCATGCTTGAAAAGTTTACAAAAGAAAATAGTGAAAAATTAGTAGAGATAGATTCTAATATCACAGCAAGTGCACAAAGCCTAACCTCAAATGCAGAAAGTATCAAGGTGCATCATGACATAGTCATTGAGGCTAAAAGGATAAGGAAAGAAATATGGGATGCGAAAACACAATTCAGAGGTGAGATTACTGAACTACAGGCACGCATACTGCCTAATCTTACTATTCTATAGCAACATCTTTCTGAAGCAAGAAATTTCATAGCAACCCCAGAGATGTCTGTAGTAGATAACATCTATGATATACACGTAAGGATATCACTTGAGCACATGGATCTAGAAATGCTAAAGGATAAATGGGAAAAGATGATGGAGGAGATCAAGTCCTCACATTCCCACCTTTTTGGCAAGTTGTAAGTACCTTTGCCTTTAGAATAAAAAAAGGAGGAATAGAAAGGAAATGTGTATTGTATGTACAGGAGGAACAGATATAAAAAGATAGTTATATACAATATATCAAAAAAAAGGGGGAAAGAAAAGTACATAAGGATATGTATATATACATACACTTACCAGAATATACATAGGGGGAGTCATTCAAATGACTAAGGAAGGAGGATACATAGGTGTACATACTAATACATTCAGTATGTTGCACATATCATGTTTTTGATACTAATGTCAAAGGGGGAGATTGATGACATTAATTTTTCTATTAGTACACTTAGTGAAAAAATTGACAAAGATCATCGGTACAAGCATTATCGGTGGACTACAAGAATTACCGGCAGATAGCGAGCATACCGGACAGAACACAAAGGTCATGAGAAAATTCTAAGTATGGAATTGACTGACAAACACTGACAAAGTGTTGCATTGACAAAGTGAAAAGGACATCACCGACGGGTCAATAACATAACATTGAGATCATCACCGACGACATAGTTTTGAGAACAAAACTGATGGAACAGAAAAGACATACCCGATGACCAGTTCAAGAAAGGAACATTGACGGCAAAGAAAACCGACAGTCAGAACCGACAGTCAGTTAGAGAACCAGCAAAAAGTGGATTTGAGTTTTACACGTCGGATAAAGCAATGTAATTCTATTTATAGAGTTTTAATTTGTTTTAAATCATAACTTGAGGGTTAAGAAAGCTTTATGTAAATGTTTTAAAGCATCCTAATAGATCTAAAACATATCTAACTAAATATTAAGGTCAAGTTGTAAACCTTGGATCTAGAGTTAACTTGTGATAGCGTGAATCAAGAATTGAGCTAAAGTCTATTATAAATAGATGTTCAATCAATTGTAAATTATAAATTCATTTTTTTTTATAGCCACAAAGAGAATCTAAAGAGAAGAAGGAAAAATTCATGCAAAGTCCAGAAATAGATCACATCAGTTGTCAAGAACACAGAGAGGCTATCGACGAGCAGACAAAGGTATTATTCAATCATGGAAAGATTATTACTCATAAATAGGAAGCTTTATTGGATATGTTATCAGCAATTAGAGATTGCATACATCATTAGATCAAAGACTTATGTAGTTGCATTCTAACAAGTGCATCACATCTAAAATCCTTTTTTAGAAGGTGGACTTAACTGTTCTTTACAAATCTCTTAACAGAGTGCACACTTAACAGTGTTGCTAAAGCTTCAAACGAAGTAGATATTAACAGGTCTCCACTGTAATACTCCTAACAGGGTAGGTCATCAAAAGTGACCAATTGTAAGCCTTAACCAGCCCCTTCTTATCTATAGATAGTGAAGTCTTGTGGGTAACAATCCCCACCGCAGTTTTTACTTCTTAACAGGAGTTTTCTGCGATATCATATCTTGTGTCATATGTTATCTATTTTCATGAATGTTTCTTTTATGGTTACATACTAAAGAACTTATGATATGATTTCATATACATAAAGAAAGATGAACAGTTAGATAAGATAATTTACAAACTGATGATTAAGGGTTAATGGGCTAACCAAGAAAAGTTTTAGAGGTACTGATTCACCCCTCCCCTCTCAGTACATCATTCCAATATAATTCCAACAATCTTGTGTTATGTGTTTATCATTTTCATGAATGTTTCTATGAATATTGAAAACTATTTAAGATTATGAATGAGCAATACATGCATAAGAAAGAACAACAGTAATTGCCGATAAAGCAGTAATGAATGATTACTAATAACGAATTGTGAAAGATGTTAAAAATTTTAGAGGTACTGATTCACCCCTCCCCTCTCAGTACTACTTCCCATTAATTCCAACCATGTGTAGGCCCCATCTTCATTTCAAGATTTTGAGAATTCCCTTACAAGACTTCTATTCCTGATTATTAGCACCCCGAGCATGATTTTCCTAAACTTAGTCCTTTGCATACTTATATCCTCAAAATATGTGGGCCCAACCTTTCCATCCAAAATTTGAGAATCACACTACTTTACTTTCATTCCTGATTTCTAGCACCACATAAATAATTGGTATTTTTTCCCTCTAAATCGATTCAACCAAGCTCCACCTTAGCGCCACATGTCATATACATGATATCTCGCAACCTGAAAGACTATCTACCAACCAACCTCATGACCTAGCGAGAAGTCGTCGTCTCTAGCTCTCAACATTTTTCATTAACTGCCACTTTAAACCCACGAGCTAGCAAAAATTTGTTGTCTCTTGCTCTCGGCTTGAATCACTAACTTCCCTAAACCACCACAACCTGGTGACTAACTTTTGTCTTCAATTCACTAACTGAAAATGTCAAATCTTCAAACCTTCACAAGTTGGCAACCAAGGAAATCAAACCATCCATCACTAACTCTTGGATTGAATGATCTAGCATTAAATTAAGGCACAACCTAAAACTATTAAGTCCATAATTTGTAGTTATCCAGTGAAAACTAACTAAAAATTGTTTGTCGCCAATTTTCCAACTTTTTATGTTATCCTCTTTAACCAATGCTAACTAGAGAAAATAGTTGGTCTTTCACATTCTAGGTAGGTGGCAGTCACTCGCTAGCTCTCCAACTTAGGAATAACTGCCTTGAGAACCCAAGAGCTAGCAACAACCGAGAAACTTAACCTTTATCACAGTAGCATCTGAAAAACCTCCACGTGGAAATTTCTCATTAACTTGCCATCCTAAGAAGAATATTCTTTTTCATCCCACAAGCCAGCAATAGGGAAATACAAAACCTTTAGCTTATGAAATTTTAGATGTATGGCATTCTATCACTAACTCGTAACCCGTCAACACTTAATCTCTCATGACCTCATCAGTTGGCAATCAAAACAAGTACTTAACTTCTCACCCTTCACAGAATTCCATATAAATAGTTGCAAGCTCTCCACATATTTCATTCTTTGGAGCTTTGATAATTTCTCTTCCTCCCTACATTCTGCGATGAATTCGCACTTCCAACGCCCTTTTCCTAAACAAAGGAGTTTCACCAAGGTAGTAAGTATTTTCATCATTCACCAATTGGAAATTTGCTGGGTTAGCTTCTTTAACCATCTTTCAATCCTATACATGGAAAACCAGTAGTAACTCTTCTCATGGCTTAACTAAAAACATAAACATAAAGTATCAAATGATATGCTCAAAATATGTTAGATGGGAGGAAAAATCAAATTAAAAATTTGTGTACCAATAGTGGCTCTTTCTGGGGACATATTTTCAAACATGGATATAATGAGATCCTATTTTTCTCTGGAAAGCAGACCATAAGACTAAACAGGAAGAAACAAAAAGAAAAAAAAACCAAGCTATTTTAAGAAATACTCCTTGTTTCTTATAAGAGAAGAAATTCTTGAGGTACTGAGAACTGGGAATTCTTGAACTTATCCTTTAGTATTTTGTAAGAAGTAAGAGTTCTCTCCTCCTTTTTCCACAATAATATAAGGTCCGAGCCATAGTGCTTCAAATTTTTTATGCTTCCCTTTGCACTGATCTTTAGCATTCCACTTTTACACCCAATCATCAATTTTGAAAATCTTGTTTTGTGTTCTCTTTTCATGCAAAAATTTCACTTGTTTTTGCTTTATGATATTCCTTTCTTGAGCCTCTCTTCTGATCTCATCTAATTTTTTTAACTGTTCAATCCTTTCCTTCATGAATTTTATGTCCTCAAGTTGTTCCTTTGTGACAAACTTCTATACTGGAAGTAAATTATTCAAAGGCAATCTATCTTCCTTTCTATAGACCAATTCATATGGATAGAATCCTATAGATTTCTTGACTGTGATTCTATCAACCCATAATGCTAGATTTAATTTTGATTCCCAAGCCCTTTTGTTATTATCTAACATTCTTTTGATTATCTTCAAGATATTTTTATTGTTGGATACCGCCTAGCCATTTCCTTGTGGATGGTATGGTGAAGAATAAAACAATGTAATTTCATAGGACTCACATAAATTAGAAAATTATTTTGATCTAAAACATATTCCATTGTCTACCATAAGCTTATAAGGAATCCAAAGCTTGGTTAGAATTTTGTCCATCAGGAATTTGATCACGAATTTACTTATAGCATGCCTGGTTGGTATTGCTTCAACCCATTTGGTAAAGTAATTTGTAGCCACCAAGATCCATATGTGACCTCCACTTGATTTATCAATAATCTCCCCAATAAAATCAACACCCCACATTTGGAAAGGATCCTTGGTATGTAGAGGTCTGAAAGGTAAAGCTCCATCAGATTTTAGCTTCCCTAAAAACTTTAAGCATGGCTCAAATTTTATGACATATGAATGAAAATCTTTGAAGAGCTGAGACCAATTGTACCAAGTGTGTAAGATCTTATGTGTTGTATTTCTTTGTTGAGAGATTTCCACCACAAACTCCCTCATGTAATTCTTTTAGGATTGAATTTTCCTAATACACAGCTAGACAACAAAATAAGACATCATTTCTATTTTTCCAATATAAATCTCCTTGGATCAACACATACATGGCTGCTTGGAGTTTTATGGTTGTCTTTTGGCTATCAGTAACACCTTCCTGGCATTTCATATGTCTTAAATAATAAACAACATCCTTATACCATGGGCATTGTTCAATACTTACCTCTGAATTCTCCAATTCCACTTGATTTACTTAAGTCACTTTTAAATTGGAATCTTCCATAATTTTTTCAAGGCCTTGACCCCTTACTAGTTTGGTGATATAAATATCAATATTGAACTCCTAAATTTGATCTATCCATTTGCATCTTTAGCTAGTAGTTTCTGATTTTCTGAATATATCCTTTACTGCAGTATTTGGCACATAATCTATTACACTTGCTCCAACCAGATATGGCCTAAAGGATTTTACTCCCTTGACCAATGCATATGTCTATTTTTCATTGATGTCATAATTAAATTATGTTTCTTGTAGAGTTTTTCTAAAAGATGCCCCGAGATATTCATAGCCTTCATCATTCTTTGGTAACATGATAGCTGCTATTGTGTGATAAGAAGCAAAAGAGAAAACCTAAAGTGTCTTTGAAAATTATGGGGATTTATGAATAGGAGCTTCTTTTATTTCCTTTTTAATATTTTCAAAGGTTTCCAAAGCTTCATTTTTCCATTTAACCTCAACTCCTTTTTAAAGCATTTTTGCAATTGGTTTCACAATTTCTGCAAAATTTGAGATAAATCTTCTAAACAAATTAATCTAACCAAAAAATGATCGAATAGCCTTAGCATTTTTTGGTATTTGGATCTTATTTATGGCAGAAATCCTTTTAGGGTCTATCCTTAAACCTTCTTTTGATACAATATGAGCTAGTAACTTACCTTCTGTGACTCCAAATTGACACTTTTTAGGATTAAGAGATATATCATATTCCAATGCTCTCAAAATAAAATTCTCCAAGTGATTGCAGTGATCTTCTTATTTCTTTGAGTATGATGTGAGATCATCATGATATACCACAAGAATAATGTCAATCAAGTCCTCAAAACCTA
Organism: Thuja plicata; assembly: GCA_018584345.1. Taxonomy (NCBI): domain Eukaryota; kingdom Viridiplantae; phylum Streptophyta; class Pinopsida; order Cupressales; family Cupressaceae; genus Thuja; species Thuja plicata. The sequence goes on from MU224334.1 coordinate 5,407,028, forward strand.
TATCCATTTCCCTTTGAAAAGTAGCCCCAACATTGGTGAGCCCAAATGGCATTATTACATACACATAGGTTCCCCAAGGTGTTGTGAAATTTGTTTTTGTACTGCTCTGATCCTTTGACCTTCACCTATTTATACCCTAAAAAAACATCCATCATAGAGAGAAATTAATTTCTTGTTACCTTCTGCAACAAACCTTCCATGTTAGGCAAAGTATAATTATTTTTTAATGATGACACATTTAAATTTCTAAAGTCCACACAAAGTCTAATATCACTATTTTTCTTCTTGAAAGGAACCAAATTAGATACCCATGTTGAATGTCTAATTGGTTTAATTATCCCTAAATCCCTTAACTTCATTAATTCTTTTTTCATTTTTGGAGCCAAATTTGAATTTTTGGAACGTTACATTTGCCTAAATGGTTTTGCATCTAGTTTTAAAGGAATCTCATGTTGAAATGAGTCCTCTATGTATGCCTTAAGGTCATCATATTGTTAGAATACTTCAGGGATAACTGAGAGGGGGGGGTGAATCAGTTATCAGCAACTTGATCTTTATCTTAAAATTATTAATCTAGATTGATACAAAGTAAATGCACATTCAGATAACACATTACACAACACATCAATTTGGTTATGGGGAAACCAAATGGTAAAAACCCCGGTGGGAATTAGTACCCACAAAGAACTATACTGTTTATAGTGATCCATGTTAAAAGATCTTCCAACCCTGTTAGGAGTTTTTCATTACAATGCAGTAGTATAGTGACCTGGTTAAGGGTTGGACCCTGTTAGGAGTCTTTTACAATAACCTTGTTAGGGGTGGTGGACTCACTATCCAAGGACTCACTGTCCAAGTGGTGAAGGCTACAACCTTCTAGTTATTTGATACACACTGTATCAACAAGGTGAACTATTTTTTGTGACACTGCTTGTCTGATCAGTGCCTTTTGTGTGCCGATGCTTTAACCTCTTGTAAAGCACTACAACAATCTTATCTTTATTCTGAAAGCTTCAACTTCAATAGCTATATTATCAACATATGATAAATATAGCTCTAATGTATTAACACTCTGCTCTACTTTTCTTATCTCTGGCTTTCGCAACTCTTCTTATCACAAATGACCTTCTATAAGTAAATACACCAAGTATGAGATCATGGGACCTATTAGATGACTCTTCATTACATCCTTGTTGGCTCTACTAAGCGTGCAAGCATAATTACAACTGTGCAAGTACTAACTAAATAGACGCGTTGCTTCACTAAGTCGGCTTCACCAAATTAACCATAACTTTGCAATCTTCTTGAAATACATTTGGCACCTTTAGATTAATATTAACAACTCATAACTCATCATGAATATACACACGCATATCCTAAAGATAGGCACAACTCAATAAACACGTTACATACATCGGCCTTAAACCATTTTTCCTCCAAAACTGTAAACGTCAATAATAGAATTACATATATTTACTGAAACATCATATCTGGGTCTGCGTGTATGAACATAGCATAATAAACATGTCAACAACATGTATCTATCCATGCAAGTCTTCATGTCATCATATGGATAATTACATATAGAAGTATTGTTGTGTATTATA
>MU224334.1:5446311-5461798 GCA_018584345.1 Thuja plicata
AATATGAAGCATTGGTCATCGGTCTAAAGATAGCCATTCAATGGAGAATCAAGAACCTGAAAGTCTTTGGTGATTCATAGTTGGTCATTAGCCAAGTTAACAATGATTACATGACCAAAGATGAGAATATCATACCTTACAGAGCACAGATGGAACAAATACGCACCAAGTTTCATTACATTCTCTTCGAGCAAGTCCTAAGAGCACAGAACAAAGTGGCAGATGCGATGGCTATCATACCATCACTAATTGATATGCCAGGCAACGATACTAAATTCTAGTTTCTAGTGGAGCAACTCTTTGTGCCATCACATCAGACATCTATCACAGAATCAGCATGTGTCCTTGTTGGTCCTGAATCCCCATGGTACCAAGATGTCTATAGCTATCTCCAAAACAATGTCTTACCCCCAAACTTGTCTAGGAACTAGAGAAAATCCCTCATCCACCAAGCCTCTAGGTATACCCTCCTCTCCACTACTCTATACAGACGAAGTCTCGATGGAACATTACTACGTTGTCTCACTTCCATGAAATCCCAGAAAGCTTTGTACAAGGTACATGAAGGAATGTGTGGAACCCACGGAGGTGGCAACAACTTAGCTAAGAAAATAATCTGCATGGGATACTATTGGCCAACAATAGAAATAGATGCACACAAGCATGTCCAAAGGTGCAGACAGTTTCAAATTCATGGAGACCTCATCCATGCACCAGCCCAGGAATTAAATCCCATCACATCATCGTTACCATTTTCAATGTGGGGATTTGACCTAGTGGGTAAGATAACACCTTCTTTAGAAAATGGACACAAGTACATCATAGCAGCAACAAAGTACTTCACAAAGTGGGTGGAAGCAATTCCCCTCACTTACATCACTAGAAAACAGATAGCAATGTTCATGCTTAATCACATCATCTGTCGATATGGGATCCCCCAAATAATCCTGACGGATCATGGTACCCCTTTCCAAAACAAGGATGTTGAAGACCTATGTGAATAGTTCCGTATCAAACAAGGGTTCTCCTCATTTTACTACCCTCAAGGAAATGGACAAGCCGAAACTACGAATAAAACAATCTTGAAGATTCTGAAGAAAACAGTGAACGAATCAGGGAGAGACTGACATCTACAGCTTAGTGAGAACACCGATGGGGGAAACTTCTTTCTCCCTAGTCTATGGAATAGAGGTGGTATTACCCCTCAAAGTGGAAATCCCATCCTTGAGGATATCATTGAATAACTTGGTTTCTGACGAAGAATATAGAGTAGCAAGGCTCAGCGAGCTAGAGTTACTAGATGAAAGAAGACAGCATGCCTTCGACCACTTACAAGGCTATTAGAATCACCTTAGAAAGAACTATCACAAAATGGTGAAGCCACGAACATTTGAGGTAGGAGACCTTGTCCTCATGGAAAATTAGAATAATCAAGCAGAGCGAGTCAAACCTAGTAAGTTCGAGCCTAACTGACTAGGACCTTTTGTTATTGTCAACTCTACTCAGAGTGGGGCGTTCATACTAGCAACACCAGAAGGAGATCAGCTCCCCGACTACATCAACAACATGCACCTAAAGAGGTTCTACCCTTAAAGGTCTCTATGGTTAAGGCATTTACCTACATATCCTGAGAAAATACCAAAAAAATAAAAAAAATACAAAAGTTACCTTGGTGAAAACCTGGCAATCAGGCGCCTTGGCCACAATCAAAAAACCAAAAAAAGAAAAAAAAGTAAAGAGAAAACAAAATCGCTCTCTCAGTGAAAACCTAGCAATCAGGCGCTATTGAGTAGGTACCTTGGTGAAAACCTAGCAAATAGGCACCAAGTGTTCAAAACCAGCTTCACCATCAATGAGCTCCAAAGGCTTGAGCCCACTTCAAAATGCAAGACTGACTATCCCAAGCAATATCCAGAAGCACAAACCCCTCTGAGCACCAAGCACTTACCCATGGTTAATACTGGTCCACCAGACTAGGGGGCAATTCTAAATGTTCTAAAAAATCCTAAAAAGATCAAAAATCAAGAGAAAATCAATCTTCATCAAAAATATTCAAAAAAAAAAAAAATTGCAAAATCCCAAGCAATAAAACCAACTCAGTTATCAAGAGAGCAAGGGGCAAGCATGCCCAGTAAATCAATTATCACAATCATCAGCTTTGCAAATCAGCATTGGGCCCATCTGACACAGCTTGATCAGCTGCCAAATTGATCAAATCAAAATCAATCAATCAAATTGTCACAATCATGAGCTTTGCGAACAAGCATTGGGCACATCTGACATAGCTTGATCAGCTACCAATACGATCAAAGCAATCAAATCTATCAATCATTACTGTCACAATCATGAGCTTTGTGAACAAGCATTTGGCCCATCTGACACAGCTTAATCAACTGCCAACACGATCAATCAAAATAGCCAAACAAGCCCATCCAAAGAGTTGAGCCAATCAAAAGAACCCACTGCATCAAGGAACCACACAAAAAATGTTAACTAGGTCAGTCAAGTCAGTCAGATGTCAATCTATATTTCAGGGTTACGTTCTTATGCTACTCCATGATCCACCATGTGAGGAGTGTAGCTATGATAGATCATGACTTATTTTTCTTTGATTGTTGTCTGTTGAATGTTCACTTTGATTTCAGGGCCATGATGATTTAGGATAAATGCGGTATGCGCTATCACTTATCTGGAAACCGTGTAGTTCCATGATCTAAGATTAAACCTAAGAAAAAAATTGGGCATTCCTTCTCTTTTATTTTGCTTATTTGCTTTATAGAATCAAGAGCTCGCAGCACTATTCAGATGGACTCTGAGTTTCTTTGGAGTTCTATCTTGGTTTCTATGGTCTTTCCCTTTATGTTTGCAAATAAGAGCTCATGATGCTATCCAGATGGACTCTAGGGGCATAGGATTTCTATCTTGTTTTCTTGGCTTTCCCTTTCGGAAATCAAGAGCTCACAATGTTATCCAGATGGACTCTGGGTGCATAGGAGTTCTATCTTGGTTTCTTTGTTTTAGATTAATTCAAAGAACAAGCGGTATCCAGATGGTCAATATCTGGGTGCTCTTGGCTCTCTTTCTTTTCAAACAAGGAACATAGTTGAATCCAGATGGTCAATATTTGGGTACACTATGGGTCTCTTTCTATTCAATCTATCTACTCCTTTCGCTATCAAGAGGTCGTGGTGGTATCCAAGTGGTATGTGATCTGGATCATTCGATGCTCTTCCAGAATATCAGAAAATACAAAAAAAAAAAGAGAAAAAGATGCAATGATGACAATTATTGGAAAACTGGGGCAGCGACTTGAGACACTCATCCTTTCTATCTGATCATATCTATCCAAAAAATGCAAAACAAGAGAACATCCTTTCTATCATTCCATTTCATAAGATCAAACTTAGAGCACATCTATCCAAACTAACTTCTTTCTAACTAACACATGCATTACTCAGATATTTTACGCATAATAGATTGCATACATTCCATTAAGTGCATCAGAAAAAGAAAAAAACATGGTAGTTGCATACATAATAAATCATAAAATCACATGCATCCGCAAAGCATCTCATTCAAATAGGAATTTCATTTACACCATCCTACATAACATGTCAGTATCATAAGAAAATTAAATCATCCATATACGAGTCTGCATAACAGAAAAACATGGCATATACATCTCATCACTAAATCATGTAGAATCATACATATGCAAAGTAAATCATGACACATAACTGCATCTCATATAGATCAAAATATCTGAGTAAAAATGAAAGGTCTCAAGTCTGAACACAAAGGTAATCAATAGGGGCATCATATATAAATATCAATGTATCAAGATACAAAAATGGTACAACTCAGAGTATACAATGCATCACTACAAAAATGGTACAGAGAGCAGAATCAACAAGAGCTACCCCCACCCTCGCCAGGAGGCGCACGAGGGGGAGGCATATTAGAATCTATCTTATGGGAGGACTAAGGAGCCCTGACACTGCTACTCTGTGAATGTTGCACCCTACTAGATCTCTTTGAGGCAGTATAACTCAGAACCCTCTCGGCAGCAGGAACTGCACCCTCATAGTGTCGTCGCCAATACTCTATCTCCCTCTGAGCCTCTCGCCCAGATCTATAGTATCTATCCAAAATATCTTTGTGGGATACATCCTGTACACTGTCAATAAATGAGTGGACCTCAGCCTGAGCCTGTCACTCTCTAGACTTTGTAGCTATCACACGGCCCTCCAAAATAGTAGCACAAGCATCAACTAAGGCGAGTCATCTCTGTAAATCTTGCACATGCTGTGAGAGTCACTCAACCTCTGAGGGATCATCGTCCATCCCCCCATCGCCACATCCATATCTCCCTCCTTGGCCTCACCACCTATCCCCTCACCTTTCCTCCACCTGACCACCACTGAATCATCATCACTCTCAGAGCTCTCCCCAGTGCTACTCCTGTTACTGCCACTCTCACCCGAGGATCCTGTCTCCGCGCTCTGCTCATCAAGAGCCTCCACATCTATATCTACAAGATCAACATCCACCTCCTCGATCACAACCCTGTCCTCCTCCCAGGGAGCCAAAACTATTGTTGTCTGCCTACGTACTCTATGCACCAACTAGGGTGCCTCCTCCTCTGCAGCCTCCTCCTCCAAAATAGCACCTAACCCAACTCTGGCCTGTCCCCCACTCTGGCCACCAACCCTAACACCACCACCAACACCCCCGGGACCAGGATCATCCCCTCTATCATCACCTCTCCCTCGTCCTCCATCCCTACCTCCATCCCTCCCTCCTCGACCACCACCTCTAGCTCCATCACGGCCGCCCCTACCACACCATACCAGTCGAGCCCTCTGCATGATAGTCCTGGGAACAAGACACGACACATCTGTCAAGGAAATAGGATGATGTTGCAACCAATGGTCATCATACTATGGAGTAGTGCCTACAAAAGATAAGTCAACTATCAGTACCAAAGCAGATATATACAAGTATCAAAGCAAGATATGAGCACAAATCAGAGAGCAAAAAAGAAGTACATAAGAAATTACAAAAATGACAAACCTGGGTCAACAGTAGCAGAACGCCAGGTCCATGCTATAGGAAGAAATCCTAAGAACTCAGTGCGCGCAGCATCCAGTGACACTACGACACCCCAAACACACGAGTCTCTGGACCTCTAAGCAAAATATGCATAGGAATCTGAAACATCCTGCTGCTCGCCAAACTGCCGTAACACCCTATCGGTGTTATGGAAATCAATCATAAGTACATGGTCACTAACACGACCAATCAGGTATCTCTGCTATCTACAAAAAGGAATTTGGATATCCTCACCATCCCAAATAGGACAATCATGGTAAGGTCTCCAAATAAAATAAGGAATCATGTCAAGTTGTTGATGCTAGTAAGTAAGATGACCCATATGGGTCTAAACAATCTTACCATCATACATATATACATACAGCCTATCGGCCGGGAGAGCACGGGCACCTACGGAACGGCAGACAGCAATGTGCTCCCATGCCCAAATCTATAATAATGTGGTGCCACAACCAAGTGACTTACCATCAAGGTAAGCCACATACATCATATGGAAATGTATGTGCGCCAACATGCATGGGCCCCACACAAAGATAGTATGGTCTCGGACCATACTCTGAAGAACACTACCAAAACCAACGGAAAAACCACGCTGACGTCGATCGGGGCAAAGTATCCCACAAATCAAGCTACCCAATAGTGTGGATAGTCTATCTAAGCCCAATCCAAACCTTGACCATGGTATGTCATAACCATCGGCAAGCCCGAGCTGATCTCGGGGTAGTCCAGTAAGCTCAGTCAACGCAGGGACACCAGTGCGTGTGGAATACTCCACCAACTTGCCCTGGATAGGGAGTTGGAGGATGTGATACACATCCTCCAAGGTCACAGTGCACTCCCCGGTAGGAAGCCAGAAGGTATAGGTCTTCAAATGTCATCACTCTATAAGAGCGGATATTAGACCCCTATTGGTCATGATCTCAGGCATGTAGCAGATCCAATATAAACCCAGGTCCCGAAGTACTGACCTCTCATCCTCTGAAAGATGAAAATGGTAAATGAGTCTCGCTGGCCTAGACTCTCGATACTGCAAGATACACTCGGTGAACTGTAATACAACCAAGACCATGACAAATATCAGTTTTAGTAATTTCAGAAAGTAACAAAAGCAAAAACAAGCAGATAACAGGCAAAAAAATCAGGCATACAGTGTCAAAAAGTCAATTACGGTAATAAACATGGTCAACTATGGTACTTTTATGCGATTACAGAACATAAACTACAAGTGCGGCACTCAAACAGAAATTGCAACATTTTACATAATCAAATGTGGTACTTTTATCAAATGCGGCACAAAATCAGCAATTATGGCATTTAATCTGCAGTTGCGACAAAACCGCAGTCGATTGCGGCAAAGGCAAACTTTTTTCAAAAAAGTACAAATTTTCAAAGCAATAAATAACATAATAAATGACAAAACTCACCGGACGTCCAGAGCCAGGAGGTTGACAATATGAACAGACCCGATCAGAAATGTGTACGACACCTGAAAGCCCCGCCATCGCTCGAAAGAAGGAAGAAAAGGAAGCAGAAAGCAATAAACAAACTCTTGTAGATGATCAGAGCTCCAATTCGCAAAGTGACAAATGAAGAGATCTCTTAGCTACTTATAGGGGTTCTAAAAACCCTAATTTTACCTGGGAGCTCTGAAATTTCTTCCCGGTCCCCGAAAACTTCAAAGGTCAATTACAGGGGCATTTTAAACTATTTTTCAGATCCGTCAGATACCTAGTTCCATGAATTGTAGTTTCAACAAATTAATGCTCGTCTCGCGACTCTTCGCTCAAATTTGTTGAGGGGGCATAAATACACCTACTAAATGCCGGGGCAAGCTGGGGCAAAATCAAAGAATCTTTGACACACTGCAATAAGTCACATTGCATCAAAGAGTGGCAAATGTAGACACCCTAAAATGGACAGGCTTGCGACTTTACATTAAAAACACTAATTTTCATATATTAATTAATGGTTTTTTTAATCATTAATTAATCATCTATTTTCTTCTAAATTCATTTTCCCAAATCATTTAATCAAACTCCCAAAATTAATTAAGTAATTAATTTTATTTAATTAATTAACTTTAATTGATTAAATATCATCAATTAATTAATTAAACTCAATTTCCTATAGTTTAAATCCAAATATTTAAACTTACTAATTAAATTCTTCCAATTAAATTAATTTAATTTCATCAAATAAAGCAATTCTTAATTAAAAAGAATTCAATTATCTCACATGTTGAAAACAATTATTAAATAAATGAATTAAATACTCATTTATCCTCAAAGAGATAAGTCCAATTAGATCACATGGGTTACTCCACCCATCTCTCCATTCCACATGGGTAACTTCACCCACCTCTTCAGTTCAAAAAGGCAACTCATAATTAGCTCTTCAGTTAACCAAACCCTATCTCCTCTTTACCAAATGAAGAGGTGGAGTTTACTGAGGACCTCTCCTATTCCTTTTGATCTCAACTGTTCATTTCCCCATCTCTGGGATTGATCTCAACCATTCATTTCATCACCAATTCCTATATAATAAACCCTTCATAACCATTTGAAGGATCCAAGATTTCAAGCTCTCGTGCACCATTACTCCGTCAATTTGGTTCTAGCATTCAAGCCTTCTTGCGATCACACACACACACATTTCAATTATCAAATTATCGACGCTTCTCAAGTCATAGATGTTGCCCCGCCAATACTGAGCATCAAGAATAGCATTTCGGAAGGAGTAGAGAGAAACAATAGAAGCTTCAAGCATCATGGGGTTTTCATTTATTTGTCTTCCTTTCTCTTGCTTGTACATTCTATTGCTCACGTTTCTGTTATTCATTTAGTAGTCATTATATACTTGATTTGCATTCATATGTGAACCTTTGCTACTAACCCTCGCCTTTGGAAAGCTATGGGGACCGAAAAGAGAGGCGTACAGAAATAAACTGACTAATAGTGATGAGACTCAAAGTGCTGTTCAGAAAAAGTACAAATTGATGATTGGAGTTCTACAATATCTAACTCAAACTAGACCAGATATTACCAATGTAGTTGGAATTGTGGCTAGATATCAGGAAGATCCTAAAGAGACACATTTTGCTGTTGTAAAAAGAATTTTCAGATATTTGAAAGGGACAATAGAATATGGATTGTGCTATGAAAAATTAGAAGATTTTACTTTGTAGGATTATACTGATGTTGATTGGGTAGGTAATGTGGATGACAGGAAGAGTACAAGTGGTGGTGCATTTTTCCTTGGAAAAAGATTGGTTTCTTGGTTGAGCAAGAAGCAGAAATGTATTGCTCAATCTACTGTTGAGTCAGAGTATGTTGTTGCTGCAATAAACTGTACACAAGTTGTTTGGATGAAACAAATGTTGAAGGACATTGGAATAATTTTCAAAGAACCAGTGGCTATCCATTGTGATAACACTAGTATAGTTAATATGTCAAAGAGTCCTATAATGCATTCAAAGACTAAACATATTTCTATTAAGTATCATTTCTTGGGAGAGAAGGTAGCAGATAAAGAGATTAAACTAGAATATATCAACACAAAGGAACAGATAGCAGATATATTTAATAAAACTTTGCTAAAAGATGCTTTTGAATATCTTAGAGGCATGCTTGGTGTGGTGGCCCCTCCCAGTGGTAAGTAAATGATGTAGATATGGATCAGTCCAATGGAGCTCAGAGCTATATCATTCTCTGGACTTGATGTATGGATCTACTCCTTAGAGGGAGTGATCGCAGAAGAATACTATGGAGTACTTTTGGGTGGTATTGCACCTGGTTGATGGACATAAAGATTTGAAAAAGTTAAACCTTACAGAATACTACAAATGAGTTATGGCACCCTTTGCCATTGTTGCCAAAGGGGGAAGGAATCTATGTGAAAATCCCTACTATTTTGAGAGATTTGTGTTGAGGATATTGAGAATATTGTATTGAGAGAGAGTACTTTTGGGTTGATGCATATGGATATTCCCATATGTTTTCATCAATGAAAAAGGGGGAGATTATTGGATGATATCAGTTTTGGCTACTGATCATGTTGTTGATATTCATGTTTTGTCACTAATGTCAACATATATTTCTACGGAGAGAACAAACTGGTTACTTGACTGGAAGAAGTGTATGGACACTGTAGGAATGATTCAGAATGATAAAAGTTGGATTTATGTAGAAGGATGTGTATTGACCTTATTCCTAAGGTTTCTTGGCTTTATTTTGCATACTACGGATGTTACAGTTGATTTGGTGAAGACTGGTTTCTGGACTGTAACTGTGATTCTGAACAGAGCAGGTCTCTGTGTTTTTGGTATATCTTTCTGGAAAAGATATTTCAGGTGATGCGAGCTTACTGGTGGACATCCAACATATGTTGGAATAATGGGTTGAGTTTGATAGTTGTTTGGTTACTAGTGATGTCATCTGTGGCGTGTATTCTGAAGAAAATCTAATTGTTGGTTGACTTCAGACATGTACCGTGTAAAATGAATTGTGAGTGTGAATTGTGGATCTAGAAGCATAATTGATGGATTGTAAATGATTTTTACTTGTTATAGGTATTGTATGTACCTTAGAAAGGGGTTAAATAATTATTTGTATATTGGAAATCCTTAATTGGCCAACCTAATTAATTATTTGTGTATTAGGAAAGCTTAACTGGCCAACCTAATGAATTATTGTAAGAGGGTATATATGAGTGACCTTTTCTTTTTAAAAGATGTGAAAGAGGTTGAAAAAAAGAAGAATTTAAATTTGTGAGGCTTGTTTGGCTATTGGATGTAAAGTAGAGTTTATGAGAAGAGTACTTCATTGGAACTGACCAAGCAAAGACAGTTGCTATCAGACAATTCACTGGATTGTGTATTTTCTTTGTACAGTTGTTTAGATTGTGAATCCTTGCGGGTGGCTTTAACCTTCTTTGGGAAGTGTGCCTTGGCTGTGAGCCTACTATTTCTTTTGACTCCTAACAGAGTCTATCTCCTAATAGGGACTATATACTATAATGTTGAAACAAGCTCCTAACAATGTTAAATATTTTAATAGGGATACTATACTCTCAGTACATTATTTGTGGGTGTTAATTCCCACCAGGGTTTTACCTTTAACAGGGTTTCTTCAACAACAACTATTGTGTTATGGTGTTGGAATTTACTATGTTATCATTTATATTTGTAGATTTGGTTTATAAAGTTTAAAGTTTAATAATCTATATCACAACTGATTCACCCCCCCTCATTTTTCTTGTTGACTGTTATTCCTAAAACTTCACTCCTTTGGGACAATCTTATGAATCAGCATTGGAAGAACTTCTTGAGCATGACCTCATCACATTACCTCAAGTCACATCACATGTATTGAAATTCTTGAGTACCTATTGTGCATATCATCAACATAATGAGCATAAAACTTCATCTTGCATGGAGTTGAAACATAAAATCCAAGATCTTCTAGATGATGGCATAATCCAAGTGGAAAATCCTAATGATTCATCTATCTCGAGCATGATCAATATCAAGAATCCATGTCTAGAAATGGTTCACATATAACATCTACTTCTTCCACCATTCCTCCATCTCTTAAAGCTTCACAACTAGACATGCCATCTCTATCAAGAACTGAGCCTAATGATGACTATGTCTACCCTCAAGGACTACCTCTAAAAGAGATCCAAGCTAATCAGCATACAGTTGCAAGTCTTTCTCAGGCTTCAAAGATCATAGACCAAAATCATCTATGTGCTTCAACAACTATCATACCTATTCCAAAGGATACTTCATTATCCTATTAAGAATCCCATATGTAGATCAAAATTCCTACCTTTTCCTTAGAAGTGGCTCCATGTCAAGAGGGAAATCCATAGTGTGAAGAAACAAATATCAATAATGATCAAGACCAAGACACCATCCATCCTTATCCAATGGTTGACCAAATTCACATATCTCAAGAGTCTCATGATGATTGTATCATCCCCTTCCATTTCTTCCAAGAAGATATCCTTCCATCTCCCAAGCAAGATCAAGATATCCTTTCCACCATCTCTAATGGGCCTATTTAAAATCAAGAGAAAGGTACCCTTTGTACACCATCTAATGATCCTTGTCAAGATCAAAGCATCCCATCATCCCCTTGTCATATTCTTACATATCCAGAAACCATCATTCCTCAAAATCCCTTGCAGAAAAATAAATCCCCTCAAGCTTCAACTGCTCCTATCAAAGCTACACATGCACCTATTGATATAAAGGAGAATTCTAAAGAGAATATCCTTGGTCATGCATCTCACTCTAAAGATGTTGATATCACCTCCACACCTTATCTCCCTCCATTCAAACATAAGCATCAACCTTCTCCATCCTTGGTCCCTATATCCCAAAGCTTAAACCATCAAACCTTCCATCTATATTGGGTCCTTATATCCCTACATTCAACATATCTCTCACTCCTAGTTTTTCATCATCTTACCCCATAATACCTCAAGATCAACAAAGACATGCATCCTTGAACTCTCCCTATCAACCCATCCATATGAACCATCTATATCAGCCCTATTCATCCACTGTCCCCAAGTATTTTGGAAGCAATTTGGATGTGCAATGAAGAAATCAGAAATACAAGAATCCACTTGCATATGAAGATCAGTATGTCCAATCTAATCGACATGTGACTACAAAGAAAAAAGAAATATTCAAGAGACCACAAAGGTCTACTAAGAAAAGAATAATATCAAAGAAAATATGCATTCCTAAATCCATCATGGAAGAATTGTATTCTAAATCTAAGCAAAGAATAATATCAAAGAAAATATGGGTTCCTAAATCCATCATGGAATAATTGTGTTCTAAATCATCCAAAAACAAAGGAAAATCAAAATTTGTGTGGATTCCCAAGTCTGTTCTAAAGGAATTGATTACAAAAAGAAAATAAAAAAGTTGTGTATTCCCAAGTCTCTCTTAAAAGGCTTGAACAAAAAGGAAAAGTCATAGTTGGAATCCAAGCTTCCAAATTTTTCCACTTCATCTCCATCTAAACATCTCCCATCTCTAACTCTATTTTGGGTCCTCATTTCCCAAAATTCATTACCTTGAATACTTCACCCTCTTCATCTGTCGTTGTCTTTTCACCTCATCCATCAACTTTATAATCCATCTACAATATCCTATACCTTGCTAGACATTGGGGGAATACCAATGTGATCTTGCTTGAGAATGAACACTTTGGTTCTTCTGAGAACTTTCTTGGCTTGAAACCGATCCAGAGTCATACTCTAGGGGCAATCAAATTGGCTTTGTCTACACAATATGAGTCAATTCAATCATCACAATTTGAGTTTATCACCATGGGGCATGAGTTCCCAATTTGATTGTATCTTTGGATTCCACCAGAGTCAATAATATTGCCAGTTCTAAAGGACATCTCGCTACTAATACAACAGGTGTTTCTCAACACCCTAATCAAAAATATTTCTTAACACTATCTTTGGATGCATCTGTGTTTCTTAACACACATTGGATACTGCAAACATAAACAATAGATCAATAAAAATCAAACACATCACACTCACAAGCACGACGGTGTTTCTCAACACCTCCTACATGTATATTGATGACATGTAACTGATTAAATGTTTGACAATGTTAAATTGAAGATAATGCAAGGCATTAAATAGTTAATGTATTGTATTTTCATTGATGTCAACTTAATATCATCTATACAGTCATGTACATAATGCCAAAGACTTCAAAGAATCAATGGAACAAAGGTTATTCTTTCAGCAATGCATAAAAGTCAAGTATTCACTTTGTGACAAAAAACACCGACAAAGTGCACACCATCGGTAAAGGCAAAGAGGGACAGTCACAATGTTACCCAACGATAGGAAGCACAGTGTTTCCTGACAAAGAAAAACCATAGAATGCCTGACGAGCAAAGCAAAGAGTAACCGAACGGAAGAAAATATTGTGCTTCCCAACGGACGAAGATCATGAAGCTAACTGGAGTCTTGCCGACGAAACTGTCAGTTATCACTGACAACTAACTGCAAAGGTGACCGACAAAACAGAGAGTTCAGAAAATGACAAAATATCTAGCTGGCAGAGCTAAATAAGGACTTAATTGGTTGTCTACTTTGTTTTATTCAACTAGAGATAAGTGATTTATTTAAATCTGATTTGTACAGTTGGAAAGAAGATATCTACGAGACAAATCAGGAGTTATGCTTTAAATCTAATTTGCTGGATTGTTTTTCATGCCAAGAATCAAGAATCAAGAAACAATGAATATTATGTCTATATAAGAGACAAGCTTAATTCATTTTCACATTCATGAAAAGGGGATTAAGGGGAGTGAATAAAAAGAGGATGTTGAAGAGAAACTGATGAAGAAATACTTCATGCAGTACTGATCAATCAAGATGAAGGAGAGCTAAGGAATTCTGTAGACATCGACAAATAGTGAGCACAGCATCATAAATCAGAAAATATGGAGCACAAAGGATTGAATTGACATATTGGTCAGAGAGGTAATGTACTTAAATAGATCTGAAAATATGCAATTCAAAGTTGCAATATGAACAGGTCATAATGTTTCTGTTTAACCATTGAAGGATCAAGTCTCTTAACCGAGCAGGACTTAACAGTCTTCTATATATTGAGGTACATCTCAAGGAGTTCCAAAAAGGTTGATTCATGAAATTAGCATTGGATATGCCTGATGCCTATTGATAGTCTAAGAGAGAGGCCAATTCAAGGATGGAAACATTAGATGCCCGATACTAAGTGACAATCTCTATGTATAAAATCCTCTAACAAGGTCACACCTAACAATGTGTTTGTAACCTTTAACAGGGTTGGCTCTTAACAGGGATCACTTCAGAAGAGTGAAAATTTGGGGTACCCATCCCAATGGTTTTTCCCTTAATAGGGTTTCCACATTAAAATCCATGTGTTATGTGTGTATGATTCATTTCTTTACTACTTTATATCTTACATAATTCATTCTGGATATATCGGTATACTCTGCTTATTTACCAAGTTTGGGTAAATAGTTATACTGCTTATCGGTAATCAAGAAAGAATAAGGATTGACAGAACAAACTGACAAATAGTTAATCATTATTAGTTTTTCATGGCATACATCTTGTAAGGATAGAATAATCTGAGGTTTATTGATTAGTGGCTAAAGTTTGAAGGATAATTTTTTGAGACCACTGATTCACCCCCCTACCCCCCCCTCTCAGTTATTACTAACAATTGGTATTAGAGCTTGTGTGCTTAGAATGAAGGTTTTAAGACCTAAGCCAAAGATCACAAGATGAACAGAAAAGATGTGCCCATGTTGAACAAAGATAATTTTGCCTCATGGTAGAACAGGATAAGACTCCACTTATCAGGTATTGGTAATGATGTTACTCAATTCCTAGAAACTGAATATGTTTTTCCCACAAGAGCACCAACATTTGAACAAATGAGAGAGAAGCATGAACACAATGTCATGATGATAGAGCTTTCTTCCTCACTCTCTGATGCTAAATTTGAATATGTCAAAGAATGCAAAACTGCAAACAGATGTGGGACAAATTGAAACTTGTACATGGTGGTGACAAAAATGTTTTGAGAGTCAAGGAAGAAAGCCTTAGAGGAAAGTTTGATGATCTGAAAATGAAAGAAGGTGAAAACATCACCCAGTACAACACAAGAATCAAAGAGGTAGTCAATGCTATCTGAGGATTTGGAGGTGTACTAAAAGCAGATACAGTGGTAAGTAAAATTCTAAGAACCTTACAACCTACCTATGTTATTAGAGTATCTGTCATTCAAGAAATGAGAGCAGTAGCAAATAGCAATGTTACTCTAGACAATTTAATTGGAAGATTGATTTCA
Organism: Thuja plicata; assembly: GCA_018584345.1. Classification (NCBI taxonomy): domain Eukaryota; kingdom Viridiplantae; phylum Streptophyta; class Pinopsida; order Cupressales; family Cupressaceae; genus Thuja; species Thuja plicata. The sequence continues at coordinate 5,461,313 of MU224334.1, forward strand.
TTTGAGATGAATAACTTTGATAATAGTGTCTTACCAAACATAGAGTCTACATTCAAAACTTCTATGAGAATAAATAAATCAAGTCACAAAAACACTATGAGAAAAGATAGTGATAGTGAAAATGAAGAAGATGATCTTGATGAAATTGAATCACTTATGGCCAAAAGAATGCGGAGAGGAAAAGCTAAATACAAAGTTAAATTACCACTTGTTTGTTTTAATTGCAAAGAGATTGGACACTTTGCTGCAAGATGTACTAATAGAAGAAAAGATGAAAGAAGTAATGACATATCATATGAAAAGAACCCTGACAGAGGTGATTACAGAAGCTACCAAAAATCAAAAAGAAGAGATATCCAAGACTATAAGGACAAAGGAAAGAAGGTCAGTTACCTAGCAAAATGCAAGGATGATGATACTAACACCAAATCTGATGAAGACATCAAGATGGTGTTTGTGGCTGTAAAAGATGATTCAGATGATGAT
>MU224334.1:5462431-5481616 GCA_018584345.1 Thuja plicata
TCTTTGTTGATGATTACTCTAGAATGATGACAGTTATGTTTCTAAAAGATAAATCAGAAGCATTTAAGATGTTTAAATGGTATAAAGCTATGGTAGAGAAACAAAGTGGTAAGGATCTGAAATGTTTAAGATCAGATAGAGGAGGAGAATTTATATTAGATGAATTCACTAACTTTAGTAATGAGCATGGAATCAAAAGACAGATCTCTACACCAAGGACACCACAGCAGAATGGAATTGCTGAAAGAAGGAACATATCCATAGTTGACTGTGCAAGGACACTGATGATAGAGAAAGGCATCACTCAAATATTCTAGAGGGAAGTTGTCAGTATTGTTGTTTACACATTGAACAAAGTACAATTGAAGAAAGACACCTTATGAGCTATGGTATGGATACACACCCAATGTAAGTTATTTCAAAAAATTTGGCAGTTAATGTTATATCTTAAAAGATGAAAGAAATGGAAAACTTGACTCCAAGAGTGATGAAGGAACTTTTCTAGGGTATCCTACCAAGAGAAAGGCTTATAAATGTCTGAACAAAGCCTCTAACAAAAATTATTGAAAGTGCAAATGTAAAGATAGATGAATTTGCAAATAAGAATGAACATGAAAGCACTAAAGAACCAGAGGACTACAATAAGTTCACTTACAATGAGGAACCTGACACCCTACCCTACCAACAATGTAGAGCTCCTGAGCAATAGTGCTTAAATCAAGAACAACAAAATGTTGCAACTGACAGTCTGGCTGCAAATACTAATGGTCAGGATAATGATCAAAATAATGTACAAGGTGATGAAGAATAGAATGAAGGACAAAATGATGATCAAACTGATAGACAAAGAGTTGAACCTATACTTGCAAGATATGTAAGAAGTAACCATCCAGAGATCCATATCATAGGACATAAGAAAAATAGTACAAGAACAAGAAGTAAGTCTCTAAACTCAAGCTGTCTAATTTGTGAGTTTCAGCCAAAATCTATCAATGCTGCACTTGATAACGAAGAATGGATAAGTTCTATAAAATATGAGATTGAGCAGATTGAGAAAAAAAAAATATGGTCACTTATGCCAAGACTAGATGACAAGAATGTCATTGGCACAAAATGGATATTCATGAATAAGTTGAATGAGAATAGAGAAGTCACAAGAAACAAAGCAAGACTAGTATGCAAGGGGTATGCAGAAGAGCAAGGTATTGAATATGGAGAAACCTTTGCACCCATTGCTAGGCTATAAGGTGTAAGAATACTACTTTCTTATGTTTCATATAAAGGATTCAAGGTATATCAAATGGATGTCAAGTCTGCATTCCTGAATGGAATACTTGAAGAAGAGGTATACATTGAACAACCAGAAGGGTTTGTAGATCCAGACAAAAGAAACATGGTATGTAGACTTCATAAAGCCTTATATGAATCAAAACAAGCTCCTAGAGCCTAGTATGAAAGACTTCATTCCTATCTTATAAGTATTGGATTTGTAAGGACTAGTGAAAACAGTAATCTTTATTTAAAGGAAGATATTGATGCTAACACTTTGATTGCTGAAATATTTGTTAATGACATCATATTTTGAGGCAATGATATGCTATACAAATCATTTGCTAATGAGATGAGAAAATACTTTGAGATTTCTATATTTGGAGAGATCAAGTTCTTTCTTGGTCTACAGATCATGCAACAATGTGAAGGTATTTTCATTACACAGTCCAAATACATTAAAGAGGTCCTGAAAATATTCAAGATGGAAGAATCCAAACCCTGTTGGAACATCGATGGCTACTAAATGTAAGTTGACAAAGGAGGACAAGACAACATAGGTAAATCAGACTTTGTACAGATCAATGATTGGAAAACTCATGTATGTTGTACACACTAGACCAGATATTGCACATGTAGTGGGAATTGTTCCTAGATTTTCTGCTAACCCCAGGGAATCATATATGACTACTGTGAAAACAATTTTAAGATATCTGAAGAATACTAAGGAATATGGCTTATGGTATAGAAGAGAAGGCAAATTTGAACTTCAGGTCTTTACCGACGCTGATTGGGATGGAAATATTGATGACCGAAAGAGCACAACTGGAGGAGCATTCTTCATGGGTGACAGACTTATCACATGGATCAATAAGAAACAAGGATGCATCTCATAATATACTGCAAAAGAAGAGTATGTTGTTTCTATAAATTTCTCAAACATTGCATGGATCAAATAGTTACTGGAAGGTATGCATATGAAGATCCTAGAACTAGTAATTATCTATTGTGATAATACAAGTGCAATTAGAATTTCCAAAAATCTATTCATGCATGCTAAAACAAAACATATTGCCATCAAGTATCATTATTTGAGAGAACAAGTTCAGGCAAAAGAGGTGATACTTGAGTATGTGCAATCAAAAGAACAATTGGCTGATATCTTCACCAAGCCACTGCCCAAGGATACATTTGAATACTTGAGAAAGAGACTAGGGGTCAAACCCTTGTCTACTAGTCAGTAAAATGACTGAAGGCTGCATTAGCCTACATATTATTAGAATATCAGGAATGTTGATGCGGGAAAAGAGATGAACTTCAAAGCTACATCTATATACAGATAGGTATATATCAGCACCAAGCACAGAGCATATTGACATATTGCTGATAGAGAAGGGAAATTCAAGGAATATATTATGGATGGAAACAAAATATTGCTAGACATTAATGTCAGATATCAGTAAAATACTTGTTTGGCATTGCTGTCAAAGGGAGAGAAAATATCCATATTATCACATCCTTCTGGAAAAGGGAGAAAAAGTATCTATTAGCACATTAATCCAACAGGGAGAGATTATATTCTTAGGGAGAGAAATTGTATGAAAAGATCATACAAAAAGATTGGTAGTTTGATGAAACTCAACTATTGTATTTCATATTCTATTAGAAATAGTATAGTGTGATAATATAGTATGTTTCCATCAATGCCAAAGGGAGAGATTGATGGCATGTAACTGATTAAATGTTTGACAATGTTAAGTTGAAGATAATGCAAGACATTAAAATAGTTAATGTATTTTATTGTCATTGATGTCAAATTAATATCATCTGTACAGTCATGTACATAATGCCAAAGAATTCATAGAATCAATGGAACAAAGGTTATTCTTTCAGCAATGCATAAAATTCAAGTATTCACTTAGTGACAAATAACACCAACGGAGTGCACACCATCGGTAAAGGCAAAGAGGAATAGTCATAGTGTTACTCGATGATAGGAAGCACAGTGTTTCCCAACAAAGAAAAACCACAGAATGCTCAATGAGCAAAGAAAAGACTAACCCAATGGAAGAAAATATAGTGTTTCCCGACAGATGAAGATCATGAAGCTAATTGGAGTCTCACCGACGGAACTGTCAGATGTGACTGACAACTAACTGCAAAGGTAACCGACAGAATAGAGAGTTTAGAAAATGACAAAATATCTAGCTGGCAGAGCTAAATAAGGACATAACTGGTTGTCTACTTTGTTGTATTCGACTAGAGATAAGTGATTGATTTAAAGCTGATTTGTACAATTGGTAAGAAGATATCTATGAGACAAATCAGGAGTTATGATTTAAATCTAATTGGCTGGATTGTTTTTCACGCCAAGAATCAAGAATTGAGAAACAATGAATATTATGTCTATATAAGAGACAAGCTTAATTCATTTTCACGTGCATGGAAAGGGGATTAAGGGGAGTGAATAAAAAGAGGATGTTGAAGAGAAACTGATGAAGAAATACTTCATGCAATACTGATCAATCAAGTTGAAGGAGAGCTAAGGAATTATGTAGACACCGGTGAACAGTGAGAACTGCATCACAGAGTAGAAAATATAGAGCACAAAGGATTTAATTGACATATTGGTCAGAGAGGTAATGTACTTAAATAGATCTAAAAATCTACAATTCAAAGTTGCAATATGAACAGATCATAATGTTTCAGTTTAACCATTGAAGCATCAAGTCTCTTAACCGAGTAGGACTTAACATTCTTCTATATATTGAGGTACATCTCAAGGAGTGTCAAAAAGGTTGATTCATGAAAGTAGCATTGGATATGCCTGATTCCTATTGACAGTCTAAGACAAAGGTTGATTCAAGGATGGCAGCATTAGATGCTTGATACTAAGTGACAACCTCTATGTATAAAATCCTCTAACAAGGTCACACCTAATAGTGTCTTTATAACCTTTAACAGGGTTGGCTCTAAACAGGGCTCACTTCAGAAGAGTGAAAATTTGGGGTACCGGTCCCAGTGGTTTTTCCCTTAATAAGGTTTCCACATTAAAATCCATGTGTTATGTGTGTATGATTCATTTCTTTACTATTTTGTATCTTAAATAATTCATTCTAGATATATCGGTATACTCTGCTTATTTACTGAGTATTGGTAAATAGTTATACTGCTTATCGGTAATCAAGAAAGAATAAGGATTGACAGAACAAACTGACAGACAGTTAATCATTATTAGTATTTCATGGCATACATCTTGTAAGGATAGAATAATCTGAGGTTTATTGATTAGTGGTTAAATTTTGAAGGATAAATTTTTGAGACCACTGATTCACCCCCCCCCCTCTCAGTTATTACTAACAGTATACGTGTGAAAAATTTGAAACTAGCTAAAGTATGTTGAACTTCTATTTGTATGTTGTTTTTTTTCATTGATTTTTTGTTAATCTTTTATTTGTCTACTTCTTGTTGGTGTGGTCTTGATGATCCAGCAACGTCAAATAAATAGGGTGTATGTGATAAGAGCTCCTACATTAAGGCAGAAAAGCCTCACATCCCTCGATCCTATTTACTTGCACACCAAGGTGAGGTCGAAACTATCTCCTTGACTATTATTGCTCTATTTGTTTACACAAGATTGCCCTCATGGTTATCTTGGCTTTGAATGCCTTGATACTGATGTACTCTTGCAACATCAACTAGAAATAATTTAGGTCATCTTAGCTTTCATGCCTTGATTCTTACATTAGTTTCTCATGTCTTATCCAATGAAAGTCATATTCATATTCTTATGGTCGTAGTGGCACCAGTAAGGATTGTATCGACTGCGATGTTCCAAAAATGCTCGATGATAAAAAATTTCAATGTTAAAGGTTCAGTGACTACACCTTAGGTTGCATTCATGTTAGTCTTGCATCTGCATGGTGTTGAAATATGCATAATATCAACATCTCTCTCCAATGTGAAGGACCTGAGGCTCTTATCGATCAATCTTCCTTTTGCCAAGTGGTCAGTTGTGCGTTGATTATCGTGAAATGACACTCCTAGCTAAATTGACTGTCCTAATTCCATTTTTAGGATTGAAATTGAAATCTGAAATCATCTTGCTTGTCATTTTTTACATTTGAATTTTTCAGTCAATTGTAGCTAACCACTTACACAATCAGTCTTCTGGACTCCGAACCAATAGAAATCTCTCATATTTTTCTTTCAATCAATCCATCTATCATAATTTTGGTCAAATATAGTCAACATGACCTCCCATCAAGTATAGATTATGTCCTAACCTTTTGGGACCTATTTCTAATCATATCAGCTTCTTCTTGCATCATGTTATCAATCGAACTGCTTCTCATCACTAGGGAACCTAGCCATATTTCAGTTTTTCTCCTGAGGGGGCAGGATCAGGACATCAACATTCCAATGATAACATCCTCAATCAAAACCCTATCACTTGGGGCATCTCATCTTCATCACATCAATTCAAGTTGAGATCAACTTAAATCAAAGGAAACCTAATCAATGGTCTTATACAGTGATAAATACACTCGAAACTAGACAAGATCGGTCTTAAACAGGCTATTCATTATTAAAACTAGATACATTGATTAAATTGGCTTCATTGCTTCAATTCAAGTCAATTTTCTTGCTAATAAAATATTTTAACGATAATCAATTTCATCACTTCAAATCAAGCTGGCTATTCATTCAAACCAATCAAAATGTTTAAGAGTTCTTGACAGATGTTCAGTTTCATCGCTTCAAATCAAATTAAGTATTATGTTTATATCTTTTGATCAATCTTCATCCAATCATGCTCAAAGTTGGTCTTCTTCTTCATAATAATGGTTTCATCACTTCAAATCAAACTGTTCTGGGTCTTCTTGCTAACAGGTCTTTGAATCAATGTGTTGATCACACATCAATTCAAAGAGGGGAAAATGTAATCACATAAAAATGGTCATCTAAATCCAAGACCCCCAATATCAACAATTAATCAAGAAACTCTAATCTTGATAAACCCTAAGTCCTAAATCATATAGGCAATTCCTCAATCTATCAAATTCAAACTGATCTGACCTAAACCCTAGGTCCTAATCGATCATCTTGCTTGATTAATTAATTAATTCCTAAAAATGCAATACATTGGCAAATAAACCTTATGTTAAATATTTAATTGATATTTCTAATATATTAATTAAATAAAATTACAAATTTTTCAACTAAAAAAAAAGGGAATTAAATTAATTTAAAAAAATGTGCATTTAAAATCATTTAAATCTTTAAAAATGCATATGACATCATCAAATCCAGTTAACTAATTATCAAATGGGAAACAATCCAGTTCCACTCAGTTAACTGATTATCCACTATTTATCATTTTGGAAACAAATTTGTTAACTAAGAATGATTTTGGAAGTTTCCAAAAATACTAAATCTTTCAACCAATCAAATTGCTTGCACATGGATTGTGCTTCCTCAAATCAAAGCTGAGCTACTCATTTCCTCTAATCTCAACCATCGATTTGGGAGAGATTTTCTATAAAAGAGAATATTTTTTCCTTCACAAGGATCCCAAATGTAGCTATCGTTATTATACTATGTTTATCTTTCAAGCATTTTAGCGTTTCAAAGATTTTTGGTTAATTAATTGTTAGTTTACTTCCAATCATGCAAACCATAATCTAGAGTACATTTCAATTTGGAATTTAAAAAGAACAAAAACATTTCAAATTGGTGCTTAAAATCAATCTATTTAGCTTGGGATCAATCTTGCATTTGCATATTCATTTTAGAATAAATCATTTTTCTTTCTTTATATCCTTCGTTTAAGATCTGGTGTAGTCATTGTTTCTTGCGATGACCTGAGAGAAAGATTCAAACTCCTACCTACTAGAAGGCAATAGATCAATTTAGGTTAGTCATTTGTTTATTATATTCAATTTAATCTAACCATGTAATGATATATTGACGTGTGTGTGTTTGCAGATGCAGGTACCCAAAACCACGCATACACATACCCTTTCACAAAGACTTGTAACTAAAAACTAAAAAAATTGTTGTAACAGACTAATTACATAATAACTCATCGAGACAACATTTTGAAACTTTTAGTCACAAGGAATAATCCTTCAACAACTCGCCACATTTCTTGATATGCTCTAAGAATTTCTTCAGAGGCATATGTTTCATGGATAGTATCCCTTATTTTAATCTCTAGCACAATGAATTATTCCATTTGTAATATTTACATCCTTTTGTTCTGCAAATCCTTCCATACTTTTTGCCGCTAACAAGATCCTACACAAATAAAAATAAGTTAATCATAAATTAATTTAGGAAAATAAAGACTTACTTTCCATTAGGGAATATATAGAGAATTATATTCAGCCTTCATCTTCATAAATTTAGAAATCACACCACCTCCTGCATTTTCTAAAGTTTACACTCAGTTTCAAAATTTGCACTTCTTCCCTACGATTTTTGATGATTACACTTTGTTGTCTTCTTTGGAAACATTAAACTTTCAAAATATTTAGGCCCCATCTTCATTTAAAAATTTTAGGAATACCCTTACAAGGCTTCCATTCTTGATTATTAGCACCCTGAGCATGATTTTTCTAAACTTAGTCCTTTGCATACTTATATCCTCAAAATATGTGGGCACCAAACTTCTCATCCAAAATTTGAGAATCACATTGCTTTACTTTCATTCTTGATTTCTAGCACCACGTAAATAATTGGTATGTGTTCCCTCTAAATTGATCCAACCAAGCTCCACCTTAGTGCCACATGTCATATACACGCTATCTCACAACCTGAAAGACTACCCCAACCAACCTCACGACCTAGCGATAAGTCGTCATCTCTAGCTCTCGGCATTTTTCATTTACTGTCACTTTAACCCCATGAGCTAGTGAATATTTTTTGTCTTCATCTCTCAGCTTGAATCGCTAACTGACCTAAACCCCCACAACCTAGTGAATAATTTTTTTCTTCAATTCACTAACTCAAAATGTCAAAGCTTCAAACCTTCGCGAGTTGGTAACCAAGAAAATCAAACCATCTATCGTTAACTATTGGATTCAATCACTAACCACCATCAAGCCCTCATGATATAGCATTAAAATGAGACATCCTCTATCACTAAATTATGGCCTAAAACTATTAAGTCCATAAATCACAGTGATCCAGTGACAACTAACAATAAATTGTTTGTCGCCAATTCTCTAACTTTTTATGTTATCCTCTTTAACCAGTGCAAGATGGAGACAACCGTTGGTCTTTAACATTCTAGACAGGTAGCAATCACTCGCTAGCTCTCCAACTTAGGAATAACTGCCTTGAGAACCCAAGAGCTAGTGCCAACCGAGAAACTTAACCTTTATCATAGTATCATCACAAAACCTCCACATGGAAATTTCTCGTGAACTTTCCATCGTAAGAAGAATATTCTTTTTCATCCCACGAGCCAGCAACAAGGAAATACAAAACCTTTAGCTTATAAAATTTCAGATGTGTGACATTCTATCGCTAACTCACAACATGTCAACACTTAACCGCTCATGACCTCACGAGTTGGAAATCAAAACAATTACTTAACCGCACACCCTTCACTGAATTCCATATAAGCAGTCGCAATCTCTCCACATATTTCATTCTTTGGAGCTTCAGGAATTTCTCTTCCTCCATACATTTTGTGATGAATTTGTAATTCCAACGCCCTTTTCTTGAACAAAGGACTTTCGACAAGGTAGTAAGTCTTTTCATCATTCACCAATTGGAAATCTGTTGAGTTAGCTTCTTTCATAATCTCTCAATCCTGCACATGGAAAAAAATAGTAACTATTCTCGTGGCTTAACTAAAAACATAAACATAAAGTATCAAATGATAAGCTCAAAATATGTTAGATAGGAGCAAATATCAAATTAAAAATGTGTGTGGCAATAGTGGCTCTTTCTGGGGACATATGTTCATACATGGATAAAATGAGATCCTATTTTTCTCTAGAAAGAAGACCATAAGACTATATAGGAAGAAACAAAAGAAACAAAAAGAAAAATAAACCAGCCTATTTTAAGAAATACTCCATGTTTCTTCTAAGAGAAGAAATTATTGAGGTACCGAGTGTGCACTGGGAATTATTGAACTTATCCTTTAGTATTTTTTAGGAAGTAAGAGTTCTCTCCTCCTTTTTCCACAATAATATAAGGTCCTAGCCATAGTGCTTCAAATTTTCTATGCTTCCCTCTGTTCTGATCTTTAGCATTCCACTTTAACACCCAATCATCAATTTTTAAAATCTTGTTGTGTGTTCTCTTTTCATGCAACAATTTCCTTTGTTTTTTCTTCATGATATTCCTTTCTTGAGCATCTCTTCTGATCTCATATAATTTTGTTAATTATTCAATCCTTTCCTTCATGAAGTTTATGTCCTCAATTTTTTCCTTTGTGACAAACTTGTATACTAGAAGTAAATTATTCAAAGGCAATATATCTTCCTTTCCATAGACCAATTCATATGGAGAAAATCCTGTAGATTTCTTGATAGTGATTCTATCAGCCCATAATGCTAGATTTAATTTTTAGTCCCAAGCCCTTTTGTTATTATCTAACATTCTTTTGATTATCTTCAAGATATTTTTATTGTTGGATACCGCCTGGCCATTTCCTTGTGGATGGTATGGTGAAGAATAAGACAAGGTAATTTCATAGGACTCGCATAAATCAGAAAAATTCTTTGATCTAAAATGCATTCCATTGTCTACCATAATCTTATAAGGAACCCCAACCCTGGTTAGAATGTTCTCCATCATAAATTTGATCATGACTTTACTTATAGCATACCTGGTTGGTATTGTTTCAACCCATTTGGTAAAGTAATTTGTAGCCACCAGGATCCATATGTGACCTCCACTTGATTTATCAGTAATCTCCCCAATAAAATCAACACCCCACATTTGGAAAGGCTCCTTGGTATGTAGAGGTCTGAAAGGTAAAGCTCCATCAGATTTTAGCTTCCCTATAAAGTTTGAGCATGGCTCACATTTTATAACATATGAATGAAAATCTTTAAAGAGCTGAGGCCAATAGTACCCAGTGTGTAAGATCTTATGTGTTCTATTTTTTTGTTGAGAAATGTCCACCACAAACTCCCTCATGTAATTCTTTTAGGATTGAATTTTCCTGATACACATCTAGACAACACAATAAGACACCATCTCTATTTTTCCAATATAAATCTCCTTGGATCAACACATAGCTAGCTTCTTGGAGTTTTATGGTTCTCTTTTGGCTATTAGTAACACCTTCCTAGCCTTTTATATGTCTCAAATAATAAACAACATCCTTATACCATGGGCTTTGTTCAATACTTACCTCTGAATGCTCCAATTACACTTGATTTACTTCAGTCGCTTCTAAATTAGAATCTGACATAAGTTTTGCAAGGCCTTGACCCCTTACTAATTTGGTGATATAAATATCAATATTGAACTCCTGAACTTGATTTATCCATCTGCATCTCCAGCCAGTAGTTTATGATTGTCTAAATATATCCTTTACTGCAATATTTGGCACATAAGCTATTACACTTGCTCCAACCAGATATGGAGTAAAATCCCTTTCTCCAACTAGATATGACCTAAAGGATTTTACTCCCTTGACCAATGTATATGTCTATTTTTCATTGATGTTATAATTCAATTATGTTTCTTGTAGATTTTTTCTAAAAGAGGCCACAGGCTATTCATAGCCTTCATCATTATTCAGTAACATGACAGCTTCTATTGTGTGATAAGAAGCAAAAGAGAAAACTTGAAAGGTCTTTGAAAAATATGGGGATTTAAGAACAGGAGATTCTTTTATTTCGTTTTTATTATTTGTAAAGGCTTCCAAAGCATCGTTTATCCATTTAATCTCAACTCCTTTTTAAAACATTTTTGCAATTGGTTTCGCAATTTTTGCAAAAATTGAGATAAATCTTCTAACCAAATTAATATGACCAAAAAATGATTGAATAGCCTTAAAAAATTTTGGTATTTGGATCTTATCTATGGCATAAATCCTTTCAGGGTTTATCCTTACACCATCTTTTGATACAATATGACCTAGTAACTTACCTTCTGTGACTTCAAAATGACACTTTTTAGGATTGAGAGATATATCATATTCCAATGCTATCAAAATAAAATTCTCCAAGTGATTGCAGTGGTCTTCTTATTTCTTTGAGTATGATGTGAGATCATCATTATATACCACTACAATAATGTCAATCAAGTCCTCAAAACCTATATCCATTTCCCTTTGAAAAGTATCCCCAACATTGGTGAGCCCAAATGGCATTATTACATACACATAGGTTCCCCAAGGTTTTGTAAAAGTTTTTTTGTACTTCTTTGATCCTTTGATCTTCACCTGTTTATACCCTAAAAAATCATCCATCATAGAGAGAAATTAATTTCCTGTAACCTTCTGCAACAAAGCTTCCATGTTAGGCAAAGCATAATTATCTTTTAATGATGACACATTTAAATATCTAAAGTCCACATAAAGTCTAATATCACCATTTTTCTCCTTGAAAGGAACTAAATTAGATACCCATGTTGAATGTCTAATTGGCTTAATTATCCTTACATCCCTTAACTTCATTAATTCTTCTTTCATTTTTGGATCCAAAGTTGGATTTTTGGGACGTTGCATTTGCCTAAATGGTTTTTCATATGGTTTTAAAGGAATATCATGCTAAAATAAGTCCTTTATGTATGTCTTGAGGTCATCATATAACCATTCAAATACATATTTGTACTTTCTTAACACATTTATTAAGTCTAATCTAATCTTGGGGGTAAGCTTCTTTCCAATGTATACTTATTTGGGTGTATGATTATTTCCAAGTCTTATCCTTTCAACATCATCCTTTCTTACAGGAATTGTCTTCAACTCCACGCATCCTTATTGTCAAAAATTATTTCCAAAGTAACCAATCCTTTTGGAATCTTATTTGTTTTTAATTGTACTAATTCTTTTCCAAATAGAACCTCCTTTCCTTCATCTTTCTCTACATATACATTCCAATCAATAAGTTTATCTTCATATTTATCTTCACCTATGATAAATTTCATTATGTCATGATCGTCCTCCAATACTTGTCATTTCTAAACATTGTCTGGTATTGCTGGTCTTATTTTTATCTCACCTTGTGCTATATTTTCAAATGGAATATCATTGTGCCTTGTAGCTAACCTAGTCATAAAATTTGATAGAATATTTCTAGATCTGTCTATCCAACTAATTTAAAATGCATCAAAAATTTCTACTTGATCCCAAACTTCATTCCTATAACTTTTCAATTTTGAAATTTTAGCAAAAAACTTATTCCTAACTTGAGACACAATTAATTCAGAATCTCCATATACTTTTAGTATTTTTATTCCATGTTTATTAGAAATTCTAAGTCCTAAAAGAAGTTCTTCATATTCAACTACATTATTTGTACAATCAAAGGTTAAAAGAAAAGAGTATTTAAAAGATTTTTTAGATAGGAGAAATAAAAAATTCTCCAGCACCATTTCCCTCTTTACTGCAAGAACCATCTTAGTACATTTCCCGCATCATTTCTTGACCTTCTTTAGCATGAATTTCAATTTGTTCAGTATTTTTCATTTCATCTTTAGTAATACTTACTTTGAAATTATATATGTTGGTATGGAAAAAGCAATTCACCTACTCTAGATTAACTTCTACGATAGTAATATCAATTCTATATGATACTTCAAGACAAGCAAGAAATTTAAATTCTACCTTTTTCATTATTTCAACCACAGGCACGGATCTATTATCCATATCATAACATATTCCATAAGTGGTATCAACTTTCATCCCATGTTCTTGCATAACTTCTGATGGCATGATATTTAATAGTGCTCATGAGTCAATCATACAATTCTTAACTAACTTGTTGTTAATTAACAATGTAAGATGAAAAGGATCTACTTGTGTTCCATTTTTAGAAATAGAAGTTCCTAGATAAAAAATTGGTGGTTCTTCATTTACTTGTCCTTGATTAGATTCATCTTTATGAACCTGAACTACATTAAACAATATTTTCAAAGTTTCATTCTTACAATTTGGAATTTTCATGATTTCAAGCAAGGGAACATAAATTTTCACCTGTGATAATTCATTGGATATAAAATAATTACCAAATGAATAATTTATACTAACCATTGGCTTCTCCACTTGTTTATTCATCTTAGGAACCTCTACCTGATGTTATTTATTTTGGGTGTCATCTTTGTTCTTTTCAATAGTGCCCATCTGGCTGCTACTTTCCTTTGGCACTTTGGCAAATATTCCAGGAGGCTTCCCTTGATCAGGAATCATTGTCTTATTCCTTAACTGGTAATTTATCATTTCTTTTGATAAGGCTACAACAATTGATGCAGGAGCATCCTGGGGTAGTTGGAAATCTTTCATATTGGAGTTCTTTGACCTTAGTCTTGGAGAACTTGGTTGGTGAGGTGTTTCTCAGTTGTAGTGTTGGCCAAGGGACTCGGTCGCTAAAGAGGGACTTGGTCGCTGAAGCAAAGCTTGGTCACTAAAGAAATTAGAAAAATATGGTGCTTGGTAGAACCTACTCGGCGGTGCATGGCTTGCTTGGCATGTATTGGTTGCTGGCACTCAGTAGTTTTGCTGACACTCGGTAGTTTGGCTTGTTGACTGGTGTTCTTGCAGATTTGGGAGGTTGACTTGATGCATTTAATTCATGTAGCATGTGATCATAATGTGGATCAAGTGTGCAGATGTGTATGGACCTATTTGGGTCTTGGATCTTTATCCTATGTGCATTTAATGGATTGAAATGGTCAAATAGATCATTTAATATTTGTTTACAGGCTGACTTGTGGCTTGAATATGTATTAATGTAAGGGTTTATTTAATTTTTAATTTACTAGGCTGACTTGTGGCTTAGTTGGGTATAAGTAGAGGGTCTTGTGGAGTCTTTATGGGGGATTCAGCATGGAGTAGCAGAGAGGTGTGGATTTGAGTAGATCTAGTAGCTAAGTGTGGGCTTGGAAGATAAGAAGGTTGTTTGGTTGCTTGTGAGCACAAGTTTAGATTATTCTTGGAGTTTCTACCAGAGTGTAGATCTAGATAGTTAGGAGTTGGATCTTGCAAGGTCTTGCAAAATTACTATTGTAATTTCTTTTATTTGGCCGTAAACCAGAAGGCCTTGCAGTCAGGCATGTTGAATGAAAATCTTATGATTTAGTTAAGGGAATTTACATTTTTTTGGATCTAAATCTCTTTGTTTTGTTGATATTCCATTTTTTGGTTATTATTTAGGGGCTTGGACATCCTCTTTGGGGATTCTCCCCACCTTGCACTATGTTAGGTGGTATAAGAGCTTGAAGTTCTTGGGTGTGTGGATAGATCGCCGAAGGTGAGGCAGTTTGTACCAGGACCTTGGGTTGGGAAATTTGGTAATTTTTTGCAGAGGGTTTTCGAAGATCTTGGAAGATGCCTCTAATAAGATTAGACCCTAGGTAAATTGCAGATATCTGTGATGTTGTGGAATCAAGGATTATAGAGAAGGTTAAAGCATATTTCATATCTGAGATAGACTTGATGAAGAATGACATGATCACTAAGATCATAAGGGCTTGACTGGTGTACCTTGGAATGTGGGCACTACGGATGGTTATGAGTAAGTTGCCAAATAATTTGAAGCTAATGGATCTAGTGGAGAGGATATAATTGACCCTGTGGAAATATCTATGGATGATAGAGCTATTCGGTTGGACAAATCTGACACTCGACTGAAGTTGAAGCATAAGATGGATGTTTCTAATTTCTCGAGTACTTTGAATCTTGAAGACCTGATTGATTGGATTGGTGAATTGGAAGACTAATTTGAGTTAGAGGATATTGATGATCCACTCAGGGTAAGATTGACACAGACTAAGCTGAAAGGACATGCTTCTCTTTGGTGGAAAGAATTACAGCAAGATAGAGAAGAAGAAGGTGAACTGAATATCACTAGATGGAGATTGATGGTGACTAATTTAAAGGCTAAGTTCATACATGTTGAATATGAAGTTGAGTTTTTTAAGAGGTTGCAGAATTGGAAAAAAAAGGATTTTTCTGTGAAGGATTATATCGAGGAGTTCTATAAGTTGACTATTCAGTCTGGGCATAGAGAAATTTCAAAGGAGAAGGTAGCTTGGTATGTCAATGGTTTGAGATTCAATATTCAGGATGAGATTGGTATGCTAAAGATTGACTCAATTGAGGATGCTTATTAGTATGCTCTGAAGGAAGAATATAATTTGAAAACAAAACATCAAGATAGATCCCGAGGGAAGGAGAAATAGGATCACTTGGTCAAGGATAAGCTTGCTGCTGAAGATGAACCAAAACCTATTTACTCAAGGAAGAGGATAGGTAAGGTTTCCTTTAAGGGTGCTTTTTTTCATTGTGGTGAAGAAGGACATAGATATTTTGAATGTTCCTAGAAGATTAGTGACCGAAGAGTTTTTGTTTTAAATGAGACTGAAGACTTGGTGAATGAACCTGAACAAGGCGGAGATAGTTTGCTAGCTCGGTGAGTATTGTTTGGTAAGAGAGTACTAGAACCTTGTCAAAGGAGTAATCTGTTTAGGAATTGTTGTAAGTTTGATGGTAAAATATGCAATGTGATTATGGATGGTGGTAGTACTTATAACCTTGTAGCTAAGGATATGGTTTAGAAACTTGGTTTGAAAAGAGTGAGACATCCTTTTCCTTATAGGATTGGTTGGTTGCAAGATTTACATGCTTTGGAAGTGAGGGATAAATGTCTTGTTGACTTTCAGATTGGCCAGTAAGTATCAAGTGTTGTGTAATATTATGGACATCAGTAGTTGTCATATATTTCTCGGTAGACCTTGGCAATATGATTATAGGGTTGTGCATGATTTTTTCAAGAATCTGTTTTCTTTTGAGAAGGATGGCAAGAAGTTTTTACTGATGCCTTTGCAAAATGAAGATCTCAATAGGAGGAACCTAAGCTTTGGGAGCAAGGTTGAGTTGAAGGATTCTGAAAGGGTTAGAGATCAGTATGAGGAAAAGACATGTGAAGTGTCAAGGAAAGACTTGAGGAGGAAAATAAATCAAAAGTGGATCTAGGGTAAGATTGTTGAAGACTTGGAGGACATGTATGTAAAGAACCAATTTGGGATTTATGTGTTGAATGCCATAAGATGTTCTTCCAATCTTTAATAACATATTTTTGCACCTGGGGTGTCTGATGCAGGAGTATCATGGGGTAGTTGGAAATCTTGCATATTGGAGTGCTTTGGCCTTAGAGTTGGAGAACTCAATTTGTGAGGTGTTTCTCGGTTGCGGTGTTGGCTGAGGGACTCGCTCGCTGAAGGAAGGCCCAGTCGCTGAAGAACTCAAAAAACTCTGGTGCTTAGTAGAACCTACTTGGTGATGCCTATGGTGTTCATTCATCATGCTTTCTCAAAAATTCCTATCTTGCTCAACATGTATTGGTTTCTAGCACTCGGCATTTTTGCTAACATTAGGCAATTTGGCTTTCCGATTGGTGTTCTAACATATTTGGGAGGCCGACCTGATGCATTTACTTTGTGTAGTGTGTGATCATAATGTAGATCGATCATAGGGATGTGTGTGGACCTATTTGGGTCTTGGATCTTTATCCTATGTGCATTTAATGGATTTAAATGGTCAACTGGGTCAATTTAAATATTTGTTTACAGGATGACTTGTGGCTTGAATATGTATTTAATGTAAGGGTTTATTTAATTTTTAATTTTCTAGGCCAACTTGTGGCTTATTTGGTTATAATTAGAGGGTCTTGTGGAGTCTTGATGGGGGATTCAGCATGGAGTAGCAGAGAGGTTTCAATTTGAGCAGAGCTAGTAGCTAAGTGTTGGCTTGGAAGACAAGAAGGTTGCTTGGTTTCTTGCAAGCACAAGTTTAGATTCTTATTGGAGTTTCTACTAGAGTGTGGATCTGGGCTAGTTATTATTTGGATCTTGCAAGGTCTTACAGAATTACTTTTGTAAGTTCTTGTATTTGGTCGTAACCCGGAAGGCCTTATAGTCGGGCATGTTGAATGAAAATATTATGATTCTATTATGGGAATTTGCATTATTATGGATCTAAATCTTTGTATTTTGTTTATATTCTATCTTTTGGTTATTAGCTAGGGACTTGGACATCTTCTTTTGGGATTCTCCCTGCCTTGCACTGCATCAACAATACATGATCTGTCATTTTTGTCAAAAGTTGGTATTTCATCATCTGAAAATACTTGTTGTGCATTGCATTACTGGTTTATCCTTCTTGAATCACTATCTAGTATATATTCATCATCAAAACTTTAATCATCATTTATCCAGAATAGCTCTATTGATATTCTATTTACCATAGGTTGTTGATCTTCATCCTGATTTTCTTCATTAAGTAAACTTTGGGCTATAATACAGTTTTTAGGATTATGTGGAAATATACAAGCATCACACCATGGCTCACTTTCTATCAAATGGCTATTTCTCCTTAATGGACCTGGTGTCTCCTTAGTGTTTTTTGTCTTTCAGGCTTTCCATCCTTCCAATTTGTGTTATATGGCATGTCATGTAATCTAAGCATGTCATTTCGATGAAATGGGGGTTTGTCATTTTTGGCCTTTATAGTTTTCAAATCCTTAAGAATATCCATGATTTTTTTTATGTCATCCTTCTTCGGAGCCTTAGGGTTATACAATTTTACAACCTCTCTCTTGTTTACCCTCCCAACAACTTTCCTATCATTTTTAATAGTAACAGCAATTATGAAGGCCTGATGTAATGTGGCTGGCATATGTGACCTAATCTTATAATGGGTCTTACTATTGAAAGCTCTTAAGTAAAAATCAATTAGGAAAGAATCAATATGCCTAATATCCCTTGGTATTCTATTCAACACTTTATTAAATCTTTTATTAAATTTTTCCACAAATCTATTGAAATTATTTTTAATACTAGTTAACACATGAGAAGCAAAAGAAGTATCAATATGATCACCAAATTCATCAATGAATTATGTCACAAACTATAATACCTACCCCTTTGTCTGTCTGCCTGTGTCAATTTCTGATCTCTTTTAGACCATAGTATGTATGTGTTAGCTCTTTTAGGTGATTTTAAGGATATTCATGCGTTGCTTTTCAGTATGTTATTGATCCATTATTATCATATTGTATCTTTTGTGTATATGTGATTTAACGTTATTTAATGATGCTTATGTATATGTTAGGATTTCATTTTGGTTATGGTTTCTGACAATACTGACCTTAGATTTATATGCACATGGATCATTTTATGTTTTCATTACTGTTTGATGTGCTTGGTATGGTATGGGACAGAGTCGTATTTACTTGCTTCGGCGAGATACACATGATAACCTAGTCTCAACCATTGTTTTCCATATGATATATACATGTATGTTTCATCTTTGTGATGACAGGATTGCTGGTACCAGGCTACGTCTTCCCTGAATTGGAAGGAGTGAGCGTGCCCTATCGCATTAATCTCAATGGTAAGAGAGGGGAGATAGTTTTCAGGTCCAAATCCTATCCTAAACCTTATTGTCCTAGTTAGTGGACAAGTATCTGTTTTGACTACCCTGACTGAATTTGTATAGTTGATAGGAATTCATTTATCCTTTTCCTTGATCATGTTTGATTTTGCATGTTTTCGATTTTAAGTGCTTGACGTGATTATGTGGGTGTTATATCATTCTATTTATTTAATTGAATATTGTTGCAATTAATTATTAAATATAGGGTATTTAATTAATTGAAAATTAAATTAAATACCTATGTTTAATTGAAAGTTTAATTAAAGTGCAATTATTGAACATTAATA
>MU224334.1:5481682-5501167 GCA_018584345.1 Thuja plicata
TGCTTAGTTAAATAATTAAATATTTAGTTGCATGGATTATTGTGATGTAAATATTTAAGTTATTTAAATTAATATTTTATTAATTACATGTGCAAGATTTGGTTGAAAAAGTATTTTCAAATTCAAACTTAAGGGATCTCAACTTGAATTTAGGAGTCAAAGTTGAGTTGTGCAAGTAATTAGATATTTTAATTATTAATTATTATTTTCTTTCAATTTTGGAGAGGAGTCCTTTTAGGAGTTAATTGAATGTGTTCTCTTTAGGGTTTGCTTGATTAGGGGAAATGGATCCTCATTACGGGGATTCTTCTCTCATTCTCTCATAACAAGTTTTTGGGAGCATTTTTGGAAGCCTTGGTGTGTGCTTGGTTTTGGGCATAATTTTGGAATTCTCCTTGCTTGGATTTTGGATTGTGTGTTCTTCAACAGATTTTGAGGTAGGGTCTTGTTCATGTCAATTCTGGTTTCTCAGATCCCTATCTTCTATGCATCTGGAGATCTAAGAATCCTTTGTTTGATCATTCCTTGCTTGTTTATTTTGTGTTTGAGGGTTTCAATTGGTAAAATATGTTTTTAGATCAAATTCATGTTTTAATTCAGGCTTGCATGTCAGATCTGTGTTTGTGGGCACAAAGGGTTTCATTTTATAGTATTAAATGCAAATGGGTATTAGGGTCTCTGAATTGAATTTAATGTTGAAATGGGTGTTTCTGAAAACCTAGATCCTTAATGTTTGTAGGAAAATTAATATTACCCTAGTACGAAAGTGTTGTCGAAATTTCATTGATTAAACCCTTATGGATCTCCTAGAAAATGATAAATTAATATTGCCTATAGTTGGAACTATAGGGAAGGGAAAAATAAATTACCATTTGTAAATTTCTCATTGAAAAAATTAATTAAAAAAAAAAGAGAGAGCTCTCTGTTAAAAAAATACAGAGTTAATTAAACAAAATAAATCACACCTGTCAATTGAAAATTGACAAGGAAAAAGACAAAAAAAAAAGGTCTTTTAAATAATTCTATTTTCGGAATTTAAATTAAAAATATATATATATTAAAAAAATATATAACGTTATATTGGGTAAAGGAACTTTTGTTTTAAAAAAAAAAAAAAATTTTAAAGTATCATTTGCCAAAGGGCGGATGGCGGGGGCCACCGCACCCCCCCAAAGAGTCTAGCGGTATGTCCGGCTTGGCAGCTGAGACTACCGGCGCGGCAACCGAAGCTATCGGCATAGCAGCCGGCGCTAGCCGATAGACAAGCCGTGCCTCCCTTTAAAAGGGGGCCGGCGGGCATATGAACTGGGGTGGGGGCCACGGGACCCCCCCAAAAAAGTTTAAAGTGTTTTCTTTTTTATTATTGTTAATTAAAGGTTACGTTTAAAATTTGGTTTTTGTATAATATAATTTAATTTATATGATAAGAATGATATTAAATTTAAATATTTTGTTATATGGTTTTATTTAATGAATATTAAATATTAACTATATTTAATTTATAAATTAAGTAATATATGTTGTTAACATCTTTAATTTAACATGTTGATTATTAATTGAATTTAATATATAAGTTATTGATTTAAATTAATAGTTTATTAATAGTGTTGAAATAATATATATTAATTATTAATTACTTTAATTAATATGGTCAAGTATTTTAAAGTGAAATGCTATTTTATGATTTAAATGATCTTAAAGTGATGACGAGACTTTAGGAGTAGGAAATCAGTTGGATATAATACACGAATAATTTTATTAGATTATTTAATTATGAGGGGTAGTTTTAAAATAGTTCTAATACAACTGACCTTAATTATTTCAGAATTGAGATGGTAATTAAATGGAATTTATATTTGAGTTTTCTATGGGTGATTATATGTTATAGTTCATTTTTCAGTCTTTTAAGACGTTTTATTCCTATGCTTCTGTATGGATCTCTTTTGCTTATATGTGTTATTTTGGGTGCATGATTAAATGAAACGTATATTCTTTTGTGTTTCATGCTTTCGGGTATCTGTTGGGCTAGATGACCCTAGGATTTAATCTAGAGGTTTTCGTGATTATACTTTCTACATGGTGTTTTATGTAATGTTGTTTGTATTTATATGATGATGTCACAGTCCTGATTTCCTATACCCAACCTGATTCTGTTATGATGTGATTTATGGTCTTATGAGTATACTTTGGATGTATTTGTGGTTATCAAGAACCTATGTACTCCTGAATGGGCAGGATGTGATTTGTGGTTATGTATATCTTCATGACTTGATCTTGAGCCTAGATAGGTTAACTAAGTGTATAGTGGGGAAGTGGCTTGCAATGGGGGTTTAGGACCCTAAGTGGTTACTAGGTAAACCCATTGGCAAGTTACTTAATAAGTGAAAATATAATACATTAAAGGGGTTTAAAATGAATTAATAAGATGTCTGAGTCTCTACCCATGCCTTGGGTGTTGTTGCACGATAGGATGGGAGTTGGGATCCTTGTCTTCATGAAAGGATCACCGAGCCACATACTTTCACCTAGAGACCAGGGTCAAGAGGTACTACTAGGGTTACCTTCAAGGTTGGACTTATGTGATGACACTTCCCTATATACAGCTTAGGTTATCCTACATGCGTCAGTTGCATTTGGTGTTGTTTAGTATTCTTTGTTATGGTTTAGATTGCTTCTAGGATCTTCCTTTGCATTGGAGTATGAGGTCATGTGTACCTTGTTTTGTACTCTTGTGGTATACCCCGTGTGATGGGCATGTTACTATCTCCTTAGCATGGTGGGAGTGGACCTTTGGTTCTACGTGGTCTGGTGGTAGTGATTCTTAGTACCATTGAGATTCTGACAGATTCTTCTTCATGCTTGGATGTTCTTTGATGCAGTTCTATCTTCTGATTCCTTTGGAGACTGGTTCAGTTATTTGAGTTGTGTATTTGTACCATATGTTTATATTGATTACCATCCTTTAGAGGATGCATTGTATTGATTATTATGTATTACTACATACCCTACAATTTTCGGAGTGGATGTTGATTAGGTAGTATACCTTATGGTATCAATTGTATATGTAATCATTTATTATGAGATGTATGTAAGTGGTTTTAGATTATGTAACCTTTATGCCAGTTCTTTGTTATTGCAATCGTAGATTAGTTTGTTTAAAGTAATTCTACGTCAAGGAACCCTAGAGGAATGTTAATCATGTATGAGTTGTATTTCATGTATGTCATGTACTTCATCATGTTGCTTCTGCATTGTTATTAATATTGTTGTAAACATTTTTAAAAAAAATTATTTCGTGAACTTAGTGTCGTGTTTGGGTTAAGTTCTCATGGGTTCCCTGGCGGGGCATTACACAAACTCTTGCCAGCTGGAAATTGATCCATTTGGCAATCCCCTATACCACTCACCAACATCTTCATTTAAGGATTGCACAAATAATTTCATGAATACATCTTCATGGTGGATTTTTAATTATTCAATGATGTTTTTTAGATTTATCACATGTTGTTTAGCAGACTTTGTTCCATTACCAGTGAACTTTGGAATAGCTATCCTCAATTCATTCTGGATAGGATTTGAATAGCCTACTATCCTACCAAAGACCAACTGTGTGTATCTCTCAATTACTATAGGTTCTCTTAATCTAGCATTATGTCCACCATGATTATTTATTCTTGGTCCATGATTTTGATGGTTCATGCCTCCTTGATTATTTCTTTTGTAGTTCTAACCACCATTATACTGGTTACCAATATTTTTCTTCCTTGGGTTTTCATGGTCATGATTTCCTCCATTGTTTGGTTGTCTCCAATGCCCATATTTTTCATTTCCATTGTTATTATTTCCACTTATTTCCCCATTGTTAGGCATAAACAATGGATTAGTATGACCAATGTTGAAAACCATCTCTCCATTCTTTCTATGAGGAGGATATTATTTAGAAGTTATGTCATCCCTTGTTGTCCTTTTCCTCTCTATTTTTTCCTTCTCTTTTCCTTACTCTTCCTCCTCTTGGTGTAACAATTTCATTTCTATTTATACCAAACTTTTCTAATTCCTCATCTAGTAACCTATTAAGAGCTCTAGCAATCTTATTAGTCTTAGCGCTCATGTAAGACAATTTTCTTAAAATCATGTCCAATTATTGATCTTCCTCATCATATTATTCTTCATCTATCTCTTCTTGATTTATCCCTTATAGAGGATTATGATCTTCCATATCTATTTGAGAAAAAGGATTACAATTTTCATCATGATTATCATGACTTTGATGACTTGATGTTGAGACTTCTTCTTCATTGAAAAATCCTCTTCCCCTATCAAGGAACTTCTGATATCCTGCAAATGTTATTTTTGAGGTTGAATCTTTATTTCTATTTAAGTTTATTTTTGGGATTAACTCAATATGTTTGTTATGTCCTTTATGAAGGGATTTTCTACCCCCACATGTACTTTAAAGATAAGTGTCTAGGTCTTTGCTTACCCTTTTCCAAGACAGACTATTAATCATAAATTACTGTAGAGTTTTCACCTCACTCAGAGTAAAATATAATTTATTATTCTCAAGTCTGATCTCCAATAGAGTCTATAATTTCACCAAGGATTTTGAAAACCTTATGATCTACTCCCCAGCAGAGTTTCCAATATGTTGGCTCCCAAATCAATAGATTGGAAATCCTATGAGCTTGCCTACTCAATTATGGGATCTTCCAACTGACTTGGCCAGCAAATGGGAGTAATCAATTATGATCCTCCTCCATTGCACTTTAGGTTCTACAGAACCAAGGTGGGTGAACCTATATCTTAACCTAATTTCCAGGTTCAAGGCTTTTTATAGAAGATATAAATGTATAGGAAACTTGAGTGATCTCTCAATATATCAAGTGAATTCTTGAGACAAATCGAATTTTGAATATCGCAACTATTAAATATTTGAATGTTTCTTTATAATAATGCATTGCTTGTAATTAAATAAATGTGTTAAACAATGCTTTTTTGTGTAATTGAATTGTAAAAATTAAATATGATTATTGACTCGAAATGCTTAAAAGATGCTTCATTAAAGCACCTTAAATTAGTGTTAGACTAGTGCTTTTATCCTCTGAGAGTATTATCAATTCAATTTAAAATGATCCAACGTATAACCCTATAAGACAATTTTAACAACTTACCTCTGAGTAAGACCATCACCCCAAAGGCATGTATATGCATAATAATTTAACTGTGTTGTTATCAGTAGTCTTATGGATTTTAACTTCTTTACAAAAGATCAATAAGATAGATTGAAGCCTTGACAACCAATCTTCAAACTGATGATCAAACTAAAACTAATTCAAATTATTATGTCATAAGATATCACATTGAGGCATCTAAATGAAATAGATTATCACAAAGAACTAATCAACTTAAATGAAGACAAATACCATTAGGACTGAAAGGACAAATAGAATTATATTGAAATAAGTATGATTAAATCCAACTGAATACAAATTGTGCAATTGTTCTTCTCTAGTCGTGCATCTTCAAGAGATAAGACCAAAACTATACTGTACAAAAATTGTATCATGTTTCTATTATATTTTGACATCAAAATGATCCCCTATATATATACAAGGTTTTAGTTTGGGTGAAAAGGCATACCCTTTCACAAAGACTTGTAACTAACAACTAAATAAACTATTGTAACAAAATGATTACATAAAAATTCATCGAGACAACATTTTGAAACTCTTAGTCACAAGGAATAATCCTTCAACAACTCACAACATTTCTTGATATGATCTAAGAAATTCTTTAGAGGCATATTTGTCATGGATAGTATCCTTGATTTTAATCTCAAGCACAATGATATGTTCCATCTACAATATTTGCATCCTTTTGTTATGTGAATCCTTCCATACTTTTTGTTTCTAACAAGATCACACACAAATAAAAATAAGTTAATCATATATTAATTTAGGAAAATAAAAACTTACCTGTCATTAGGGAATGTTTAAAGAATGATCTACAGCCTTCTTCTTCAAAAAATTTTAAATCGCACCACCTCCCTACATTTTCTGAAGTTTACATTGAGTTTCAGAATTTGCACTTCTTCCCTACGATTTCTAATGATTACACTTTGTTGTCTTCTTTGGAAACATTAAAATTCAAAATGTTTAGGCCCCATATTCATTTCAAAATTTTGGGAATTCCCTTACAAGGCTTCCATTCCTAATTATTAGCACCCTGAGCATGATTTTTTTGAACTTAGTCCTTCTCATACTTATATCCTAAAAATATGTGGGCCCTAACCTTCCCTTCGTATATTTGGGGATCACACCTCTTTACTTCAATTCTTGATCACTAGAACCAAGAAAATAATTGATATATGTTCCCTTTGACTCAATCCAAACCAAGCTCCACCTCAGTGCCACATGTCATATACTCTCTATCTCGCAACCTAAAAGACATCCCGCCAACAAACCTCATGACCTAGCGACATGTCATCATCTCCATCTCTCAGAATTTTTCATTAACTATCACTATAAACTCGCGAGCTAGTGACTAGCTGTTGTCTCCATCTCTCGGCTTGAATCACTAACTACACTAAAATATTGTGACATGGTAACTAACTGTCATCTTCAATTCGCTAACTAAAAATGTCAAATCTTCAAACCTTCGCGAGCTGGCAACCAAGGCAATCAAATTGTTCATCACTAACTCTTAGCTTAAATCACTAACCACCATCAAGCCCTCATGATATAGTGACAAAAGGAGACATCCTCTATCACTAACTCGCAACATAAAACTATTAATTCCATAAACCACAATGATCCAATGACAACTAACAAAAAACTATTTGTCTCCAATTCTGTAACATTTTATGTTATCCTATTTAACCAGCACAAGCTGGAGAGAACTGTTGGTCTTTAACATTTTGGATAGGTGGAAGTCATTCACTAGCTCTCCAACTTAGGAACTATCTACCTAGAGAACCCAAGAGCTAGCAGCAACCAAGAAACTTAACCTTTATCACTGTAGCATGTAAAAACCTCCACATGGAAATTTCTTGCTAACTCACCATCCTGAGAAGAATATTCTTTTTCATCTCGCGAGCCAGCGATAGGGAAATAAAAAACCTTTATCTTATTAAATTTTAGATATGTGGAATTCTATCACTAACTCACAACTTTTCAACACTTAACCACTCATGACCTCGCGAGCTAGAAATCAAAACAAGTACTTAACTTCTCACCCTTCACTAATTGTCATTTAAACTATCGCAAGCTCTCCATATATTTCATTCTTTGGAGCTTAGGGAATTTCACTTCCTCCCTACATTATGCAATGAATTTTCACTTCCAACACCCTTTTCCCAAACAAAGGAGTTCTGCCAAGGTAATACATATTTTCATCATTCACCAATCAAGAATCTATTGAGTCGGCTTCTTCTACCATCTTTCAATCCTACACATGGAAAACTATCAATAACTATTCTCGTGGCATAACTAAAAGCATAAATATTAACTCAAAATATGTTAGATGGGAGGCAAAATAAAATTTTAAAATTTGTGTGCCAACATCCCTAATTCCAACCTTTCTCTGAGCATATTGGAAATTGCTCCTCTTTATTTCTTAGAACAAAGTCCTTGAATTCTTGGGGTTGCACAAGATTAGCATCATATATAAATGTAGAGCATGTCAATGCTCTAATTTCATCCACTTTCTCTCCTCCTATTTCAAAATTTAGGATCATTCTATCTTAATGCATGTCCTTAACCAACAATCTAGGGGAGGAGCTCATAGCTTGTCATAATCCCTAAATTTCTAATACATGTTAATGATACTCAGCCATAGGTTGAGGTGGAACATAAAAATATGGTTGCGAATAATATTAAGTCCTATCCACCAATACCTTAGGCATATTTTTAATTATATTGTCTGCATTTTCTATGATTTATTTTATTTTTAAGACTAGGGTCCTCCAAACCAGTGTACCACTTTGTATGTTGAGTCAAACTTTTTAACTTTTTCTTCTACCATCTGTAAACTAACTCATATCTCTCTTTTCCTTTGAACCTCTACATTAGGTGAAGTATTTATGATTAATTCCTCATTTCCTAATCTAATCCCAACCTTTGTTCGATGAATAAAGTGTTGAAGACATTTTTTAAATTTTTTAAAAGCCATCTTATATGGTAGTAACTTGAAAAGGAATGCACCAGGTCAAATCCTTCATTTTTCATGATTTTAAAATCCAAGAAATATATATTTTTGGGATGAAGGATCTCTTCTTTGGGTTTCTTCAATGACTCTTCTCAAACTCATTGAACTGCCAAATAATTTCTAAGAAAAAAATTCTATTTGACACATCTCTAGGAAAAGCATGGGATTTATTTAGTGCATAATAAATTCTAATGATAGTGTACCTAGAGTATAAAAACTTGTCTCTCCAATTATGATTCACTCCTAGCTCAGGGACTTTCTCAAGGGGCTTCAAAATCTACTAACCTTGTTAGATAACTCCAATATATTGGGCACCCCAAATTTTGCATCACAATTTTGACAAATAATTCCTCAAACATGACATAATTAGAATTGTCACAATGCATGTCCCATAATTACATCCATTATATAATAGGAAAAATCTGATTTTTCTCATCTACCTTTCACAAATTCAACTCAAATCCCCAGGGGCAAGGACAAGCCATACTTTCACAATATGAAATAAAATTTCATAATAAAAGAATACAACTTGAATTGAACAACAGGGCTATCGTGCTTGATATTGACACAGGCCTTATGAATAGTATTATAAATATATATAATACAAATTCAAAGAATATTTTTCAGCAACCAACATCTTCAAATTCCCAAGCATCTTGGATTGTACGTAGATTCCTAACACAAAGAAAATTGCAAACTAATTCTTTATGAAATAATCCTCAAAAAATTTGTAATCAAAAGGCTCAACCTTTTTCTTCCAAAATGCAATAGGCATCTCATCCTTATTCTTGCTTCTATGAAATGGAATTCATTTAATATTAAATCTACCTTTGTCCCTATTGTAATCCCTCCTTAGGGACAAAAAATCAATAGGAATATGGGCATTAGGGTTTAATTTAAATATTTCACAAATAGGTTGCCTATCAAACTTGGCCAACAAAAAACCCTTCTCTATGTAGATAGACCTGTTATCCAAAATATAGTTTTTTTCCATAGCTCTAATTAGCTCTATATTGACAAAAATATTTACGAAAACAAGTCTTCCCAAATATAATTTTCATGTATTTTGTGTTGGTATTGGGGATCTAATATTTTGTAAGCACATGCGTACCCTAAGCATGTATACCCCTTTCCAAAGATCAATCAATTGAGAAATAATAACTTCATGTAGGAACCTCTTAGAATTAGTTCTTCTTGAATCTCAATCCATTGTATTTAAACTTAGGGATTTTGAGAAATGTAGAAAGTAGGCTTCCAAAAGAAAATTGAAAATTGAAAATGTGTTTTAGAGCATTCAAAATACTTATTTACAACAACTAATCCCTAGAATACTAAGAATACCCTTTCATAGATAGAAATGATTCAAATGAACAATTGAATCAAATGAAGATAAATTTACTTGTACTTGTTCTTTCCCTAAGAAATTTCAAAGTTCAACCCTTGTAGTTTTGTTAGTTGCTTGCACTACTTGAATTACAATGATTCTTTAACTACAACTCTTTTTAGCTATTCAATTATCTAAAATGTATTTAATAACGAAGTGAATGTGTGGCCAATTGATGGATATCAACAAAAACTCTCATTAAGGCTTATAGATGTAAACGAGTAGCCTACAACTAACCCTTCCTGGTAGTTTTGAACATGAGTTGTTGACTGTCATTGGTCACAAAGATTGACAATATTAGATAAAATAATATTAATATTTAATAGACTAATTTATTTTTTAATAAGATGATCTATCATTCCCACAATGATACATGGAAAGATCTCAATTCATTGCATTTTTGTGGTACACATATCTTGATAGTAGGACCCACCATTTGAAGACAATATAAACTCGATTTGATGGTAGGAACACCTTCAAGAATATGTAATGTGAATAAATAAATGCAATCCAATATAAATATACCAACAACACAAGGGCCCACTAAGACACATCTTACATTTCTACAAAGTGACATTGGGTGGTTTCACCCTAGTTAGATGATGTTGAGCCAAATTTCAACATATAATGGGCAACATTATTCATGGAAAGATCATGTGTCAGTGCAACCCAGACAGAATTGATGAATCCAAAATCCACAAGGCTATGGAAACCATTAATATTTCTTACAACCAAGGTAAAAGAAAGCCTAAAAATTAAAATTCATTAAAATTATTACATCAAATAGATAATAGGGGGCAGTTGATGGGGCTAGTATTTGAATGATTGCTAACCCTTCAAGGTTGTGACTTAAGATTTGGAAATTGGGGTGTTAGTTCCTCCAACTAATTGTCCAAGTATCCAATATGAAATAGCCAATTTTTAATCAAAAAGGATTTGGCTTAGTGGCCAACTTGAAAGGATTTGATTAGTGATAAGGAGGTAATCACAATCCTCTACACTTCAAGCTCTATGAAACCTAGGTGGGTGTACCTAATCGAGTACCCTTATATTGTTAATTTATTTTCAAGTGGGTATTATGAAAAATATGTTCTTGATATGAATAAATCAAGCATATGTATGATATCATCTGAATTTGGCTATATTCTTGCTTTGATAACACTTTAAAGGCCTTGAGAATAGATAATTCTAACCTAAACCTAATACTTTAAAAATAATAAAACCAAAAAAAATGAAAAGGAAATTATTTTATTATTTTTAGGAATATGTTGATGTTGCAGAATAGGGGAATATGACTAGTTCCTATCCAAGGACACGTGAATTCATGAATAGAGCATAACCATGAAAAAAATGCAATATGTTGACCAAAAACATATGTACTCCACCTTATCAATACCTTGCATTAGTCAAGCCATAATAATGAGTTACAAGATATACTTGTTATCCATATTAGCATCATACAAAATCTCTATGAAAGACTAAATAATGCAATCCCCTACTTTAGAGAAATTAAAATCCCGTCTCACATAAGAAACGCAACACAAATATGAAATCATAAGGTCCTTAACCACTAATTCTATAAAAATTTGGACACAAATATGGAGATGGCTTAAAAACCATTATATTTTGATTGCAATATGTTTATAATATTGTACCTTTATTCAAAATGTCAACTATCATCAAAGACTTACATATGGACACTTAGAGAAAAAAACCATTAACATTCATGTTCACAGACTTGTAGCAAAAAAAAAACTTTTTGCATGTTTTTCTATGACCTATTTAAACAACTAGTAGCCATAAATTAGAGCCTTGAATTCCATTTTATAAGATCATAAGGTGATAAAAGATCTTCAAGCACTTTATACTTGATAAGTGGTTGTAGGTAATCGTCTAACTGCTCGAAGAAAAATATTTTTTTGAACAGCTGACAAGATCAGACATTCCTCTTCATTCTCTATAGGTAGTAGCTAATGTGGATGTCTTCAAATATTCATCCCTTGAAAAATTATTCTTATCTATTTGGTAAAAAATTTGATCACCTTGTAGACCTATTAAAGACACCGTGATAGAAAGCAACTTGTGGTGATTTTCTAAAAAAATTACATTTAATACTCAAATCTTCCAAAAATAGCCTCAAAATATTTTTTACATTTATTAAGATCAACCTCATAATAAGATCGAGTTGTTCTTTTACTTTCTCAAATACAAAAGAGAGAAAATTACAAAATTCCAAAAAAATGTTGGGAACCAACAGTCACTTCCTGCGTCAAAATTTGAAAATGTACTCAATATTGAAAGCAGCAACCAAAATAGACTAGATATCATTAGTTCCCTCATCCTTAAAATTTTGAATTCCTTGGAGATTCCTTTCATAATCTACATCATTGATTCTAACTCTTACAATCTCCATTCTGGTTAACCTTGTTTGTAACTTAGATAACATATCTAAGTATGAATCCAACTTATTTAGTATGATAGACTCATCCATATGAATCTCTATCATCATAGGATACATGACCTCCAAGAATTACTTCCTCCACTCTAAATTTGGAATCAATTTTGTATCTTCATATTTATCACCATTTCTCTTCACAAACAAAGAAGGCATGTGGCAATGATTGGGAGAATCTAGGTTATGTTTCAATTCTTGTGGAATAAAAGGCTAACCCACAAGTTTATCCTTATATAAGGCTCACTACCCCAAGACTTTATCTTTTATGGCCTTAAGATAGACTCTAAGAATCCTATAAGGCCCTTCAACACACACCCTTCTCTAAACCACAACCTCTCACCAAGAACACAACCCTTCAACTATTCACACCCATTGACCCAATCTCCTTGCAAATGAGTGATAGTTACTAATCATGGGAACTCAATTTAGAAATGGGTGGAATGGACTCCCATGTTCTTCTTGGACTCAACACAACCCAATTTGGTCACTCAATCATTCTAAAATGACTTGGGAACACACAATGCCAATTAGACCTAGTGGACAAGGCCTAGTTGCTAGTAGGTCTGATCTTCAAGTTTTCATGACCTAACTCTAACCCTTTCCAAAGGACCCCTTTATTTGGTCACCTTTCCTAGTACCCTTTAAGGGCCTCTATCAATACCCCAAATCCCAGGTTTTGACTCCCACAACAAGGGTATTGTCCTTCATAGGGACAATTAGGCTAATATTCCTAATTAGGGTAGGTTTACAAAGAAACCCAATGCAAATGTAACTTCCCAACACTCTCAACCCTTCAATAAATTTGAGGGACATCCAACATCACACAATCCATAATTATTTTTCTCTTATCCACTCCACCCTTCCTACTGCAACTCAATTTGTTGATACAGTCATGTTGAGCACATAGAGATGCTAGCCTAGGGCATCAAATTTATGACACCTCCCTTATTATTCCTAGCCAAAACCACCTTAATCCTATAATAAATTCTCATAACTTATATTTCACCTAGGGCCTTTGAATTTCCATGGTCAAATCTCAAGTTATGGACATTTGTTTAAGAAACCCTAGGTAAGAGTTGAATTCAAGACCAGTCACAGTAAATTGTTTGTAAAATGCACCAAACTTCACAAAATTGACTCAAACCAAATGAATTGCACTCCTGATTCACCCTACAATGTAAAAATAAAACAAATTCTGCAAAAAAAATCACTTAGCACATGTTCCAATCGTACAACAAAGCAAAATAAGCAGGAAAAACTCAGGAAATCTTATTATTTTTATCAACAATCTTCTCCAACCCATAAATCCTTGATAAAAAAGGATTTAAATCCCATTCTCAAACCTTATCAACTACCCTTAACTAATTTTTGAAACTTATTGGATCGTTGAGGCCACTTTCAAAAAATTTGCTCCAAAGTTGCAAAAGTTGCATAGCAACTTTTACATCTTTGACATTGTTTTCCCTATGGTGCCTCTAACTCCTCAGAGAACCTTCCAATGACTAAATAAATTAATTTTATACCAGTAGGGAATATTATTTCCATTACATTACCCCATTGGGCCCAAATTTCCTAAAGATCATTTTCACCCAACTATTGACTCTCTATGTAGGCTTATAATTTTTCCTAATTACATTCAAGACCCGTAGGGTCAGACACTCTTCCTAAACCTCTAATAAAAACCAAAAACAATTAGCCCCTAATGACTAATCCTTGGTTCTCCTGTACAATACTCCCTAGGTAGAAGAAATTCAAGTTCCTTGAGTTTGGAGTGGGTAAGGATAAACTCCTAACTTCTTTAGATCTTCCTCCAACATCCAAGTCGCCTCTGAAGTGGGTTTTCCTTTCCATGAGACAATATTATCCCATTAGGTCTTCTTCCTATTATTTTCTGCCACTCTACTATCTAGGATACCTTCCACCATTGGATTGGTCTTTGAGGTCAATTGGTTCAACCATTCCCTCTACTCTTCATCTACAGATGCACCTTTGTCCTCTGTGATTTGAGACCCTCTATACTAAATCAATTTTGCAACATTAAAGATAGGGGAGATAGTTACATCTGAAGGTAATTACCTTATATGCATTTGTCTCATACTTGGCCAAGCTCTCACATTGTCCAATTATCTTCATCATTAATTTGGTTTGACTTCCTTTGGGAATTCTCTCCTTGTTCAAATGTACCATAACCAAGTCTCCAACTTGAAATTATAGATCCCTCTTCTTCTGATCTGCTCTCTCCTTCACTTTTTGGATGTTTTTCTTGAGATTGTATCTCACCTATTCATGGACTTCCTTCATGGATTCTACAAATTATTTTGCATGGCCACTCCTCTTCTCCATACCTACTAGATCTATAAACTCAAGGATTTCTCTTGGATGCATGTCAAAAACTACTTCAAAGGGACTTATGCATGTACTCATATTCATAGAATCATTGTAGGTAAACTCTTCTTTTGGAATGATCACATCGCATTCTTGGCCATGTTCCTTAGTCAAACACCTAAGAAATTTCCCTAAGGACTTGTTGACCACCTCAGTCTTTCCATCAGTTTGAGGGTGATATGCATAGATGAAGGACAAGTTGGTTCCAAACCTCCTCCATAATGTCCTCCAAAAATGAACAATGAATTTAGAATCCCTATCTGAGACTATCCTCAATGGAAAATAATGAATCCTTACAATATCTCCAAAAAAAAAATTGATATATGAGAAGCATCATGAGTTGTCTTAGAGGGTATGAAGTGGGCCATCTTACTAGACCGATCAACCACAAAAAATGTATTGTCATAGCCACCCTTTGTTTTAGGAAACCCTAGCACAAAATCCATGTTAAGACTCTCCCATGGTATGTTTGGTACTAGAAGAGGTTGTTATAGTCCTGCATTTGATGAGGTTCCCTTAGCTATTTGGCATGTTGTGTATGTCTCCACATATTTCTTGATATCCTTCTACATTTTGGGCCTGTGATAGAACCTCTGCACCAACTCCAATGTCTTATTCAGACCAAATTTCCCACCAAGACTCCCATTGTGCTTCTCATGTATCAGATTCTCTCTCATTGACCCCTTAGGGACACACAACTATCCTCCTTTTAAGAGAAGGTCATTCCGCAAAGTTTACTCTGAGAAGTCACTATGGAAGGTGTTCTCAAACTCTATGCATACCTTGTATGCCTCTAAGAAGTCTTCATCCTTGTTGTACATATCCTTAAAGGCATCTATACCTATTCTCTATAGTTGTATATCTTTAACAATCATCACCCTTTGTCTAAGTGCATCAACCACTTTTTTGGCTTTCCCCTTCTTATGTTTAATATTAAATGTGTATGCTTGCCAATGTCCAATCCATTTCACTTGTATGTGACTTAATTTCTCATGTGAGTTTAGAAAGCTTAAGGCGTGAGTATAAATAAAACCCAAAAAATTCTTGGGTACGAGGTAGTGCCTCCATTTTTTCAAATCATGCACCATACCATAAATCTCAAGGTCATAAGAGGAGTATTTCCTCTAAGCTTCATTCAACTTTTCACTAAAGAAATCCAGAAGCCTTCCTTCTTGACTTAATACAACACCTATGGCCATATTTTTAGCATCACAATCAATGGTGAATAGTTTATTGAAATCAGGAAATATCAAAATAGGTTGAGAAAATACCCTTTGTTTTAAGTACTCAAATCCTTTGTCTAATCCATATGTCCAAAGAAACTTTTTTTTACCTCCTCCTTTTATGGTGTCCAAAATTGGAGAACAAATCTGACTAAATTTTTTTATGAATCTCCTATAGAATGTAGCCAGCCCCTAAAAGCTCCTTACATCTCATGCATTCCTAGCAGCAGGCCAATTAAGTATGGAATCAACCTTATCTTGATTCATCTTCAAGTATCCATGAGGGATCACAAAACCTAGGTAACAATTTATTGTTTCAAAAATTCACACTTCTCGAGATTTATTAGTAACTTCTCATAAAAAATTATTTTCAAAACAAGATCTAAATGATTTAGGTGCTCCTCTTTAGTTCTACTATAAACTAGTATATCATCTAGATACACTACAAAACAATTTCCAATGTGGTCCTTCAAGAATTCATTCATGAGTCTCATGAATGTACTTGGTGCATTGGAGAGTCCAAATGGAATTACAAGCCATTTATAAAAGACATCATTAGAAAACTGAAAAATACAGTTTGTATAACTAGGAACTAGTCTTTCCTTTTGTTGAGGGCTTTCGGGGTAACATTAGAATCAATCAATGTTGGAACAAACACCATACATTATGGGCCCTAGCCCTGATAAATCAAACAATAACCTCACATTGGTCTGCCATGGACCTGGCATGAAGGGGTCTCAGTTTCTAGATGGCAATAAATTTCTTCACTCTAAAACAGGTGTTGGGGTGGGGTTCGACTAGAATATTCAAACCCAGCTAGGAGGACCAATGGTTAACCTTCTTTATCAAGAGTTTTAGAGCTAGAGAGCATTGGGATACTCAGCACCTCACCTTTTAACTATAGCTAAAGGTGTAACAGGAATTCGAGAATCGACAATAACAGATTTTCTCAAACAACAAAGTAAGACAGGCGAGAGGTTAATAATAGTCAATGCGAAACAATACAAAGGTATCCTAAGATGTAGGCAGATATGAAAGATTAAGAAAATTAATAAAAAACATTTTTCTATGATTTTACCAAGGATAAATGGAATCTCTGACAAAATGTATCATTCTAATGCGAAGCAAACAACATGGGATGATAATGTTAAAGAAGGGCTACTAAAACATGCTAAAACCAAGAGAAACCCTGATTTGAAGGAAAATCAAATAGAAACTAATGCAATGAACAAAGGGGACAGCAATGTAGCTAAACAAGAAAGCAATATTTATTACAGCCCAACTAAAACACCACTTTTGTGGTCTTCAGAGTTATACGTGGAAGAGCTTATGGACTTAAAAACAAGGGTGAAAAATCTACAAACAAGGAATTGAGAAGAGGAGAACAAAGTGTACAAAGCAATGGAATACACAAGCATAATAGAATAGGAAAATAAAGGTCTTAAAGAACAAATCTTGAACATGCAATCCAAAATGGATATGGGATAGCAAGAGCTTGAGGTTTTAAAACAGGAAATGGCACTTCTAAGGGTAACAGGGAGTCAAGGGAAAGAAACAATGAATGAGGTGGACGTCACACATTTGAAGGAAATTCAATCATCTTTGGAAGACATACAAGTTAAAGAAACTCAATTAAAGGAAAGGATAGAAGAGGTCAAATCATGGTCCTAGGTGGTAAATGGTTCGGAAAATAAACAAAAGGGCATCATTGAACAACAAATCAAAAATCAGATTAGAAAAGAACATGACAAATGGGGAAAGGCTACAAATATCATCATCAAAGGGTTGAAGGAATTTGGAGCAAGAGAAAGGATTGACATTCTAGAAAGGTACTTCCTTAGAGATAGGTTGAAATGGACAGGTGTTATTCTTCAAGCTAATAGGATAGGTAAAAATTCAGATGGAGGAAGGGACAGGCATGTAAGAGTTATATTGAGAGATCTAGAAGATAAAAATACTATCCTTAAAAATAGAGGGCTGCTTAGAGGAACACAAATTTACCTAGATGAAGATCTAACTTTCTCTCAACAAGACGAACAAAGGAAGGAGTGGGAAAAGGTAAAGGCAGTCAGAAACAAGGGAATGTGGGCTTGGCTTAAAAATGGGAAAGCTCAAATCAGCGAGTATTCCCCTAATAAGAAATGGGAAATTGGGGCCCCACAGGATCACTTAAGTATTGTAAGTTGGAACTACTAGGGTTATCCATGGAGAAGAGGTCCTGGGTTGGGGTCCATAGCAAAGGGGAAATATTTTAATATTCTTGTTGAAAAACATTAGCATGAAGGGTGTATGGTCCCAGATTTTGTTGGGTACAATAAATTTTTAGTTTGGAAAAAAGGGAATGAAATAGGTAAAGGACACAATGGAGTCACAGTCTTTATCAAGGAGAAGTGGTATGGATTTCTAAAATTTGAAAAAGAATATCCAAACAAACAATACATATGGCTTCAAATAATAGCAAACAAAACAATTTCCAGATTAGCTGCTTGTTACTTTGCTCTAAAAAACTCTAAATTCTACAAGAGGCGAAACTTAGACAGTGAAGACCCGTTTGCCTCGTTAAAAAAATATATCTATGTTTTCAGCAATTTGGGAGAAATTATGCTTGTTGGTGAATTTAATGCTAGGACTGCCAACAATCAATCGTTGTAATTGAGTAATGTGGAAAAAGGTGAGAATAACCCTCTTTGGCTTGTTGTAAGCAGTGATCATTCTTGGAAAAGAACCTCTCAAGATGGCGAGGGACGCATTTCACATTTTGTGACAAAATTATTGGCGTTGTGTAGCCTCTTTGGCATGGTTATTTGCAATGGCATGAGAAGTTGGCCTACATCAAGGGATATCACTTGCAAAGCTTACTGTTACCCAAATTTTCCTCATCCGATGAAATTGGCTATAGGTGGAGTAAAATGAGGCTCCCACAAGGGTTGAGCCCAGCCTGAAAATGACTCTGGGTTTCTGGTTTTGGTCGTGTCCTCTGCGTATCTCTTTAAGTCCCCAGCTCGGCCATTTTTTACTCTATTTTCCCATTACCTTTTCAAGTCATTTAAAGTTCTTAAAAGTTCCATGTGCACTTTTAGCATTACCTTTTATCTCTAAGTCACACAAGGAAGAAGACATATTCTATTTTACCCGGTGACCCCGAGATTTCCCTTTAGTCGTGTAGTCTCCCAATATAAACCAAGATTAATAGAAGTATCATGAGGTACTATGACTAAGTGTTTTCCAATGAATGTAACTGAGTTAAGCGGGATAAGGCTAAGTCCCCTTCAGTCGGGAGGTCTTGTGATTAACCGCAGGGGTAGGAATCCCTTATGAGACTCTGAGATTATTCAGTCGTCAAGTCTCTAGTTCTTCGTGGCTAGGAGCGGGTTGAGTTAAGGTCAAATGATGACATAGGGTGATAGTGGTGACAAATAAATGATAACTGTATGCCTCTCCTTCTCATGATCTATGGATTCCCAAGCTTTCCAAAGGCAAGGGTTAGTAGCAAAGGTTTCACAATTGATACAAATCAAATACATAATACTACTAAAATGAATAATGATGAAACGTAATCAATAAAATGTACAAGAAAGAGAAAGGAAAAAAAATAAATGCAAACCCCGTGATGCTTGAAGCTTCTATTGTCTCTCTCTACTCCTTCCAAAATGATGTTCTTGATGCTCAGTATTGGCGGGGCAGCGTCTATGACTTGAGAAGTGTCGAGAAGTTGCTAATTGAAATGGGTGTGTGATCGCAAGATGGCTTGAATGCTAGAACCAAACTGATGGAGTAATGGTGCACGAGAGCTTGAAATCCTGGATCCTTCAAATGGTTATGAAGGGTTTATT
>MU224334.1:5501449-5514828 GCA_018584345.1 Thuja plicata
AATTCATTTATTTAATTATTGTTTTCAACATGTGAGATAATTGAATTCTTTTTTATTAAGAATTGCTTTATTTGATGAAATTAAATTAATTTAATTGAAAGAATTTAATTAGTAAGTTTAAATATTTAAATTTAAACTATAGGAAATTGAGTTTAATTAATTAATTAATGGTAATTAATTAATTAAAGCTAATTATTTAAATAAAATTAATTATTTAATTAATTTTGGGAATTTGATTATATGATTTGGGGAGAATTTAGAAGAAAATAGATGATTAATTTAATGATTAAAACCCCATTAATTAATAGATGAAAATTAGTGTTTTTAATGTAAAGTCGCAAGATTGTCCATTTTAGGGTCTATACATTTGCCCCTCTTTGATGCGATGTGACTTGTCATAGTGTGTCAAAGATTCTTTGATTTTTCCCCAGCTTGCCCTGGCAGTAGTAAGTGGACTATATGCCCCCTCAACAAATTAAGCATAGAAAATGCGTTAGATGAGCATTAATTTGTTGAAAAAGTGAATCACTATATGATGATGATGAATGCATTCCTATGTTAGTTATGATGTTGTTGATGATGGATGCATTGATTATATGATCTAATGTGCACATGTTTTTTATTTTTCTTATGCAATAAATGAATGCAATCTACCATGCACAAAATTTTGAGTAATGTATGTGTTAGTTAGAAAGAAGTTAGTTTTGGATAGATGTGCTCTGAGATTGATCTAATAGAATGGAATGATAGAAAGGATGAGTGTCTCAAGTCGTTGCCCCTGTTTCCAATATTTGTCATCATTGCATCTTTTTTGTATTTTCTAAAATTCCAAAAGAGCGTCAAATGATCTTGATCACATACCACCTGGATACCGCCACGACCTCTTGATAGCGGAAGGAGTAGAGAGATTGAATAGAAAGAGACCCATAGTGCACCC
This sequence comes from Thuja plicata, assembly GCA_018584345.1. Classification (NCBI taxonomy): domain Eukaryota; kingdom Viridiplantae; phylum Streptophyta; class Pinopsida; order Cupressales; family Cupressaceae; genus Thuja; species Thuja plicata. The sequence continues at coordinate 5,502,387 of MU224334.1, forward strand.
AAATATTGACCATCTGGGTTCAACTATGTTCCCTGTTTGAAAAGAAAGAGAGCTAAAAGCACCTAGATATTGACCTTCTAGATACCGCTTGTCCTCTGAATTAATCTAAAACAAGGAAACCAAGATAGAACTCCTATGCAGCCAAAGTCCATCTGGATAACACTGTGAGCTCTTGATTTCTGAAAGGGAAAGCCAAGCAAACAAGATAGAACTCCTACACCCCTAGAGTCCATCTGGATAGCATCATGAGCTCTTGTTTGCAACATAAAGGGAAAGACCATAGAAATCAAGATAGAACTCCAAAGAAACTCAAAGTCTATCTGAATATTGCTGCGAGCTCTTGATTCTATAAAGCAAACAAGAAAAATAAAAGAGAAGGAATGTGAAATTATTTCCTAGGGTTAAGCTCAGATCGTGGAACTGCACAGCTTCTAGATAAGTGACAGCGCATACTGCATTTATCCTAAATCATCATGGCCTTGGAATCGAAGTGAACATTCAACAAACAACAATCAAAGAAAATAAGTCATGATCTATCATAGCTACTCTCCTCACATGGTGGATCCTGGAGTAGCGTAAGAACATAACCGTGAAATATAGACTGACATCTGACTGACATGACTGACCTAGTCAACATTTTTGTATGGATCCTCGATGCAGTTGGATTCTCTTGATTGGCTCAAAATCTTTGGATAGGCTAGATTGGCTTGATTGCTTTTATCGTGTTGGCAGCTGATCAAGCTGTGTCAGATGTGCCCAATGCTTGTTCGCAAAGCTCATGATTGTGACAGTATGGAGTGCTTTGATGGCTTTGATCATGTTGGTAGCTGATCAACCTATGTCAGATGTGCCCAATGCTTGTTCACAAAGCTCATGATTGTGACAATTAATAGTTTGGCTCGGTCGCCTGTTGCTTGTCGATGAATTGATAGATTGATAAAGTTGTGTCAGATGAGCCCAATGTTGATTCGTAAAGCTCATGATTGTGACATTTGATTTACTGGGCATGCTTTCCCCTTGCTCTCTTGATAACCGAGTTAGTTTTATTGTTTTGGTATTTTTGCAATTTTTTGAATGTTTTTTATGAAGATTGATTTTCTCTTGATTTTTGATCTTTTTAAGATTTTTGATGAGTTTTCCAATTTTTTAGGATTTTTTTAGGACAGTTTGAATCGCCCCCTAGTCTAGTGGACCAGTATTAACCATGGGTAAGTGCTTGGTGCTCATAGGGGTTTTGTGCTTCTAGATATAGCTTGGGATAGTCAGTCTTGCATTTTGAAGTGTGCTCAAGCTTTTGGAGCTCATTGATGGTGAAGCTGGATTTGAACACTTAGCGCCTGTTTGCCAGGTTTTCACCAAGGTACCTACTCAATAGCACCTAATTGCCAGGTTTTCACTGAGAGAGTGATTTTGTTTTCTCTTTACTTTTTTGCTTTTTTGCTTTTTTTTTTTTTTTTGGTTTTCGCCAAGGCGCCTAATTGCCAAGTTTTCACCAAGGTAACTTTTGTATTTTATTTTTTTTTGGTATTTTCTGGATATGTAGATAAATGCCTTAACCATAGAGACCTTTAAGGGTAGAACCTCTTCAGGTGCATGTTGTTGATGTAGCCAGGGAGTTGATTTCCTTCTGGTGTTGCTAGTATGAATGCCCCACTCTGAGTAGAGCTAATAATAACAAATGGTCCTAACCAGTTAGGCTCAAACTTTCCAGGTTTGACTCACTCTTCTTGATTCTTTTGATTTTACATAAGGACAAGGTCTCCTACCTCAAATGTTCATAGATTCACCTTCTTATGATAGTTCTTTCTAAGGCGATTCTGATAGCCTTGTAAGTGGTCGAAGGCATGCTGCCTTCTTTCATCTAGTAACTCTAGTTCACTGAGCCTTGCTACTCTGTAGTCTACATCTGAAACCAGGTTCTTCAATGATATCCTTAGGGATGGTATTTCCACTTCGAGGGGTAATACTGCCTCTGATCCATAGACTAGGGAGAAAGGAGTAGCTCTTGTAGGTATTCTCACACTAGTTTTGTATGCCCATAGTGCGAGACTAAGCTGTAAACGCCAGTCTCTCCCTGATTCGTTCACTATTTTCTTCAAGATTTTCAAGATTTTTTTGTTTGTAGCTTTGGCTTGGCCATTCCATTGAGGGTAGTAAAATGAGGAGAACCCTTGTTTGATGTAGAACTGTTCACATAGGTCTTCAACATCCTTGTTTTGGAAAGGTGTACCATGATCTGTCATGATTGTTTGGGGGATCCTGTATCGACAGATAATGTGGTTAAGTATGAACATCTATATTTGTTTTCTAGTGATGTATGTGAGGGGAATTGCTTCCACCCACTTGGTGAAGTACTCTGTTGTTGCTATGATGTACTTGTGTTCGTTTGCTGAAGAAGGTGTAATTTTGCCCACTAGGTCAAATCCCCACATTGAAAATGGCAATGGTGATGTGATAGGATTTAGTTCCCAGGTCGGTGCATGGATGAGGTCTCCATGAATTTGACACTGTCTACACCTTTGAACATGCTTGTGTGCATTTGTCTCTATTGTGGGCCAATAGTGTCCCATGTAGATTATCTTCTTAGCTAAGTTGTTGCCACCTCCGTGGGTTCCACAAATTCCTTCATGTACCTCATACAAAGCTTTCTGGGATTCCATGGAAGTGAGACATCATAGTAAAATTCCATCTAGAATTCATCTATATAGAGTAGTTGAGAGGATGGTATACCTAGAGGCTTGGCAGATGAGGGATTTTCTCTGGTTCCTAGACAAGTTTGGAGGTAAGACATTGTTTTGGAGATAGTTATAGACATCTTGGTACCATGGGGATTTAGGACCAACAAGGACACATGCTAATTCTATGATAGATGCCTGATGTCATGGCACCAAGAGTTGCTCCACTAGAAACTAGAATTTTTTTTTGTTACCTGGCATATAAATCAGTGATGCTATGGTAGTCATTGCATCTGCAGCTTTGTTTTGTGCTCATGGGACTTGCTCGAAGAGAATGTAATGTAACTTGGTGCGTAGTTGTTCCATCTGTGCTCTGTATGGTATGAGTTTCTCATCTTTTGTCATATAATCATTGTTGACTTGACTGATGACCAACTGCAAATTGCCAAAGACTCTAAGGTTCTTAATTCTCCATTGAATTTATATCTTTACACCGATGACCAGTGCTTCATATTTTCTATGTTGTTGGTGCATTGGAAGTTAAGTCTGAAAGAATTTGGAATTGTATCATGATCTGGAGTGATAAGACCTATCCCTGCCCCTGATCCATGGTTTGTACACGATCCATCAAAATAAAGTTGTCATACCTCAATCACCGGTTTTAGTGTCATGATAGAATCATCTGGAAAGTCAGAGATAATAGGCTGGTGGTCTTGAATTGGTGCCTCTACTAGTTGATCTATGATCACTTGTCCTTTGATGGCCTTTCTATCTACGTACTCAATGTTGAACTCACTTAAGATCATTACCCACTTTTCCAGTCCTCCAGTGAGCATTGCTTTGCTTAGGAGGTACTTGAGAGGATCAATATGTGCGACCAATTTTGTTTGGTGACTCAACATCTAGTGTCTTAGCTTCTAGGAAGAGAAAACAACTTCCAGGCATGACTTCTCAATTTCCATATAGTTTATCTCATATCCAACCAAAGTCCTTCTTAGATAGTAGACGGCCCTCTCTTTTCCTGCATCATCATGTTGTACCAAGAGTACACCTAACGCTGATTCCATCACTGAGATATATAGAAGCAATGGTCTACCTTGTACTGTTGGTACCAATATAGGAGACTTAAGAAGGTAGTCTTTGAATATTTGAAATGCCTGTTCACATTGCTCTATCCATATGAATTTGATGTCTTTATGCAATAGATGTTGGAATGGGTGGCACTTGTCTGCTAGTTGAGCGATGAAGCGTCTGATCTATTGGAGCCTTCCTTGTAACCTTCTTAGTTGTTTTAGGTTCGATGGTGGAGGCATGTCCAATATTGCTTTGATCTTTGCTAGATCCACTTTGATTCCTCTTTGTGATACTATGAACCCCAGTAATTTTCCCGCTGTGACACCGAATGCACACTTTTTTCAGGTTTAGACGGACTTTGAATTCCTGCATTCTGTCAAAGATGGGTCCCAAAACCTGTAGATGATCCTTTCAAAGTATTTATTTGGCTAGTATGTCATCCACGTATTCTTCCATTGTCTTATGGACGAGATCATGAAATATAGTCGTCATAGCCCTTTGATATGTCACTCCGGCATTCTTTAGACCAAACAGCATGACATTCCAACAATATGTTCCCCAAGGACATGTGAAAGCTATTTTGTGTTGGTCCTCTTGAGAGATCCTTATTTTATTGTAACCTGAAAATCCATCCATGAGTGATAGCATTTGATGTCCGGCAGTTAGGTCTACTATCATATCAGTGTTTGGTAAAGGAAAGTCATCCTTGGGACATGCTATGTTGAGATCCCTGAAGTCTATGGAAATTCATATCTGACCATTGTGCTTTGCAACTAGTACCAAATTTGATATCCATTCTGTATATGGTATAGGTTTGATGAACTTAGCATCCAGGAGCTTTTTCAATTCGGATTTGACTAGCAATGCAACATGGGGATGCATCTTTCTCAGCTTTTTCTTGATAGGTTTGGTGTTGGGTAGAAATGGGAGAGGGTGTAGCACTAGCTCTAGATCTAATCCTGGCATATCTGAGTAGGACCATACAAAATTGATCATTCTTTCCTTGAAGAAACTGATGAACTCTTCTCTCTCCTCATGGGTGAGTGATTTCGCCAAGTATATGTTCTTTAGGTTCTTGTCATCCCCCAAGTTGACTTCCTCTGTTTCTTCTGCTAATAATTCTGATTTCTCCTCTATTAAGGGGAGGATTTCTTTCTTTACATCTTCTAGTGCCTTAGTGAGGTTTTCTCTAGAATATATGTCTTCTTTTATCTTTTTATTCTTTTGTTCTTTTTTCTTTTGTGGACTGGAAAGAGGAGCTTCCTCCCCGAAATATGCTGCTCTGTCTAGGTTAATGGAGAAGCCTGTCTTATGATCTCTTGATGGAATGCCTTCCCTTAGTCCCATGAAATGAGCTATCGCCTCATCATTCTCAAAGATATCTAGATTAGGTGGTCCTTTTTTATCCCACTCTATAAGCTCAAGGTGTACAATATAGACACTTTCATGACTGTTTGGATCTGGTTGACTAAAAGGGACCACTGATATGGTTCCTACAAAATTGGACTGTGTTGTGGATGAACTACTTGAGCTTTGATAAATGACATGTTTATTTATGCAGGGTTGTTCGGTAATGGTCAGTTGGTCAAATAGGTCTGCTAGATTTATGATAATGTCGGTCCGAGGGGAAAAATATGGGATTGATAGTTCAGAGTCATGAAGGGATCTCCATTCATACTCATGGGAGTCAGTCTCAATAGAACATTTTTCTGATGTCTCACTTCCTTGGTTATCATCAATTTCTATGTGTAGGTTTATTTGGGATTGTGTGGTTCCCTCTTCGGCAGGCAACAATTACGCTTATATGTTTCTTATTAGGACATGCTTTGTGTTGTGCCCCCGGTGCATCTCTACTATTTGCTCTTGATTGAATTGAATGTCTTGGATCACCAGACTAGTGCTTTGTTGTCCATAGCCCAAACCTCTGGTGTTTCTCTGGGTTGGTGGGAGAGGCAATTCATATATGCCTTGTTGTCTTGCCCCCAGCCCGATTGTACCATCATACCCAAATCTTTGTATCATTGTGTAACCAGTACCATAGTTTGACAAGGGTAATGGCGGTTGGATTGTCTCAGGGGAATCTTGGTATAACCAAGTATTGATGCCTTGTTCAAAAGGATTTTCTTCCGCTATGTCTCCCCATCGGACAAAGGTTGTGGGTGGACATCTAAATAGAATAGGCTGCGGAGTTTCTGTTGCAATGACAGGTTGTGGCATGCCATGAGTTCTTGGGATTTGAGGCATGTGTGTGATGGTAAAAGCCTTTTCATATCTGTATTCACCATAGCCCTTGTCTATGATGGATATCTTGTCGGCTTTCTATGTGATATCTTTAAGATTTGAATCTGAAGAGGAGGGAATACTTGTGTCTTGTTTAATGACTATCTTTCTTACTGCCTGTGTGACATCCTTGGGATTCAAATCTGAAGAGGATAGGATGCTTGCATCTTGGTTTGATGGTACCTGGTTATTAGTGCTAATTTGGACCGCATTACAATATTGGAAGGGATTGGGATCTCCCTCTATGATGATCTCCTCTCCCTGGTGTGGGAGCTTGATGCATTGATGGTATGTCAAAGGTACAGCTTGCATTTCATGTATCCAAGGTCTCCCTAGTAACATGTTGTATCCCAACTCAAGGTCTAAGATTTGGAAGGGTGTGTATTTTACCACATGACCAATGCAAACAGGTAGAATGATAATACCCTTAGAGGACCTTTCCTCTTCATCATAAGCTCTGATATTTATCCTCTTTGTGACACCAATGCTTGATTCTAAATAGCCCAGTTGCTTGATTAACTTTAGAGTACAATTTTTTAACCTAGCTCCACCATCAACAAGGACCCTACGGATAGCACTTTTGTGGACCTAGACAAGTAAGTGTAGAGGATCATTATGCAGGGGTTTATGCGGTAGCACATCACGGTCTATGAATGTGGCATGTTTGTTAGCTACTATATGGTTGACCATCATTTGGAAGCTCTCAGGTGTTATGTCCCTTGGGACAGCTGCATTTTGAAGTGCTTGGTCAAGTGCCAGTTTATGCTGCAGAGATATGCACAATAGGTCAAACATAGAGATCTAGGCAGGTGTGCGCTTTAGTTGGTCCACTATGCTTGTTTGTGGATCCGAGTTTGCTATAGGATTGGCCGATGTAGTAGTTGAGGATGGTACTCCTTGCAAGACAACTCTGGCATGACGCATTGTTATAGCACAATTGTTACCTTGGTCTTTGATAGTGATTGTAGCCACATTGCTATCTGAAGGATTGAGGCAATTGATAACATTATCACTATTGGCATATGTATAGTTAACTTTTTTTGTTTGTCCACCAGACCCAGAGGCTTTTCCCTTGTTGTGATCATGAAAGGTATCATTGAATATAGTGTGATCAGTTGTGCCTTTGGTTTGAGTATTCATCACATCAGTGATCCCTGTGTCAATCAGATCTTGGATAGCATGTTTCAATCGGTAACAGTTAGTTATTTTGTGCCCTTTCACCGGATGAAACTCACAGAAATCTTTGTCATTATACCACCTCAGTTTGTTTTTGTCTTGTTCAAAGTCTCTGATTTCTAGGAGAGTGATAGTGTTTGATTGTATCAACTTGCGTAAAGCTGATTCTATCAGCTCTCCTAATGGTGTGAAATATCATTGTTGGAATTGAAATCGTGGTTTGCATTGATTTTGTTGTTAACTGTTTGACACAGTGGCCGCTTGTATAGGGGGAGGTTGGTTTTGGGTGTATGCTTGTTGAGTGGGTCCTGTGGGTTTTTGGTTTTCCATAGGTGCGCCTTGCAGTAACACCTTGGGTTGTGTGTAGTTGACTATCTTTACATCAATGACACCATCGCTAGTGAAATTTTTGTTTTTGTTCCACCACTTAGCTTTTTCTGTTTCATTCTTATTTGTATTTGTTTCTATGGGATCTGCAAGGATTCCTTGTTTGACTAAGTTCTTCTCACAACGAACTCCTCTTTTGATGATTTGTGTGAAGTTCGGAGCTAACTGTAACTCTGTTGTGAATGACATGTCTGGAATTAGATTGTCAAAAAACATGACTATTAAGTCTTGTTCGGGCACATCATATGTTATGTGGTTTTCCGTATTCCTCCATCTCTGTAGGAATTTCACAAAAGACTCTCCATCCTTCTGTTTAATGTTGCAAAGGTCCTTGATGCTGACCTTGCACTCGATGTTATGATGGAAGTGAGCTATGAACTTTTCAACCAATTCTCCCCAAGACTAAATGCCATGAGGTAGATGTGAGAACCATTCCATTGCTGTTCTGGCCAAGCTTTGTGGGAACAGTCGCATTAGATATGTCTCATCATGAGAAACTTCGATGCAACTACCAAAAAACTCTCAGATATGTTCAATAGGGTTGGTGTTGCCCCTATATTTGTCAAATTTCGGTACCGAGAAGTGATTTGGGAACGGAGACATGTGAAGAAAATGGTCAAAGGGGTATGGGTATAAATCCTCTGTGGTATAGGATTTAGTTTGCCCCTAATTTTGCATATCCATCATTTGGGTTTGAAGGGTTTGCATTTGTTGCATTAACATATCCGTTTGATATTGAGGCTGGTGCGTGTGGACATTCCTTTGTGTTGTGGTGGGTATGAGGTTGTGCCTCTATGTTCCTTGAGTAGGAACATAGGATTTCATCCTAGGGACTTGATATTGATTCCCCACTAAGTGATTTGTAAATGGAGGGCATGAGTAGCCCATGGTGGGTTTTGATGTGTTTGTTGTGATTGAAACTGGGGTTGATACTGCTGGGATTGATATTGCTGCTGCTGAGGTTGGGTTTGAAACTGGGGTTGTTATCACTGAGGTTGGATTTGAGGCAACTAAAGCTAGGGTTGGTGTTGTGGGGGTTGGAACTGAGGCAACTGAAGCTGGGGTTGTTGTTGCGGGGGTTGAATTTGAGGCAACTGAAGCTAGGGTTGTTGTTGCAGACATTGGATTTGAGGCAACTGAAGTTGGGGTTGATGTTGCAGAGGTTGGATTGGTGTCAAAATGGGAAAAGATGTAGCCTTGGGCAGGCCTTGACTGTAAGTCATTCCTACTGAGATGGATCCCTGCAAGCATGCGGTGTTGATCCCAAGGCTAGTGTGAATTGACTGTAGTAGCGGCATAGTTTCAGAATAGTTGGTGTTTGGTGGGATGGAAGGCATAGCATGAGAGCTTGATTGTCTTTCCCATGAGACCAAAGGTGGAGGCATACTAGTGACCATAGGTGCACTTAGTTGCAAGCCTGTCATGCTTTGCGTAGAAGATGTGCTAGCCTGGGTCGGGTCATTGTTTTGATTGGATACAGTCTATGTCAGTGTGGGTAAAACCAATGGTGGAAAGATTTGAGAAACAACAAGTAGTATGTGAGGAGTTTGAGTAGTGTTTTGACCTGCGAGAGGGTTTTTGGGCCATATAGTTGATACACTGAATTCAATGGGGAGTTTGAATCCCTTCTTTATTAACATGGCCAAGTAATGTTCAGGGTTCCTCTCTACAATAGCATCAACTACTTTTGTGGAGTAAGCATCTTGCTCCACATCTTCAAGTTCTTCTTCTATGATATCTTGGAAAAAGGCTGCCCCATGGGGTTGTTCAATGAATAGGGAAGAACTGGTGTTCATGAAGGGATTGTTCTCTTGCTCTGTTTCCCAAGTGGGGAAGCAGTTGATATATGACTCATCAGGTTGAGTTCTAGCCTTATACCTTGTGTAAGGTCCTCCATGAGGCATTAGAGACATAGTGTGGTCCAGGTTTTGTAACTAAAACAAGTGATATAAAGCAAACAAAGAAGAAGATCCTTTCTAAGGAAGTCTGAGTTATGTTTTGGACAAAGGTAATTCTAAGGACATATTTTGATATAACTTGATCTCAAAGTGGTGATAAAAAAAAAGATAAGATTTGCCGACCTTTGTCTTGGACAAAGTCACTTTGATAAAGATGATGATGTTTGATATGATGAGATCAAGGTATTTCGAGTCTGAACTTTTGAACTAACAATGCTTATAACAATAATCGTGCTTTTACAGAGAAAGGGTAATCTTTAATGTTTAGAGATTCACACAATGCTCTTCACATTTTCCTAGGATAGACACTAGTTTTGGACACCAAATGAAGAATTCTTTCAAGGTTTTAGGTCAAAATAGGAATATAGTATATCTGGTCAATTGCGGTACAATTTCACCGATTGCGGTAAAATAACTAGTTGATTGCGGTAATAAGCACGACTATTGCGACAATAAATGAATCAACTATGGAAAACTTCCTTCAATTGTGGCATAATGTGGGTAATTGCGGTAAATGAGGAACAGTCTAAAAAAGACTAGAGGATAAGTATCATTGCTTGATAGTTTTGAATTTTCTGGAACAATGCTTCTGAGTTGCAAGACAATTGACGTTGACAACCCTAGAATTTTACATGTTTGACTTGTTTTGACAGTTTGGATGTTTTTTTTTGTGTTTTTAGAAACTGATCAAACGAACAAGCACAATAGACACTATGTTTTGAGAAATGAAGACTGGAATTGTGTATGTTCTACAACTTTTTCAAGTTGCAAGGTTATCACGAGGTCTTAACAATGAACAGTCAGATTAATCTAGGTCAATGGCTTAAGAATACAATGTTATAGGCCCAATGCTTGAATCTTTGTTAGCTTACACAGCAATTGTCATGCTACTAGGACATGAAGTTCCATGACGTAGGTGCCTGTGTTTTTTCCATTTCCAGGTATTGTTTCCATGGAGTGAAGATCTCTTTCACTACACAAATACTATGGGACACATATGTTGGGAATCTTAGGGGTAAATTCTGCAACCCCTTTCACTATAATAAGGTATCTATTCGGAGGTAAAATGGGTGGGCCTCTAATTAATCAAGGTTGTAGTAAGGGTCCGTGGCATCTCTTTAATCGGTTTGTATGTGTGTGACTCACTTAAGAGCCTAGTTGACCATGTTGGCTCCTTAGAGATATTCACCTAATCCAGACTATTATCAACATGCCTCACTCGAGCTTGGCTAGATAAGAAAAAACTTTGGTTCGCGCCTTGTTTATATACCGATCGGAAGGATTACCGGTTTAAGGTCGTCCTCCGAGGAAGAAGCACATTCCCCGAACAGGCCTTTCTAAAAAAATGTAAAGGTTTGTAATCTAACAGTTTGTGCAAGTGCACCCAAAACTCAAGACACAAGGTAAATCGATTAAGCTCCAAAGTTTAAAGTGTGAATTAAGCTACACCACCATACAAGCACCAATGCTCAATTTTAAGCCCAAAAGTAGGTGTTGATTGCTTGTTTAATTTTAATGCACCAAATTGAGAGATTTTTTGCCTTTGTTTAGTTTTAATCCTCGCATCAATTTTAAGCCCAAATCCAAAATATGAGATGTGATATGTTTTGCAAGCACTGTTCTTTTTAAACCCAAATCGACAAATAAATTCCTTTTAGTTTGCTTTGTTTAAATAGGTTAGTACCAAAAAGAATTATTTGCAAAATGAGAATATATGTAACTTTGAAATAATGAATGATGCTTACCAAAACTTACCCTTCTTTGTCCTCAGTGATTTGGTCCAATCCTGCACAGAAAACAAAAAATGTCAGTTTAGAAACAGATGGACAAAAGATTTGGATCTGATATGCAATTTTTTCTGTGATTGCGGCAAAGTACTTGCAAGTGTGGTAGATTTATGTCGATTGCGGTAAAGCACTGGCAACTGCGGCAAAATGTTGTCGATTGCGGCACGGATCAGGCAACTGTAGCAAAATCACTTCAATTGCGGCATGGATCAGATGATTGTGGAAAAGTACCCGAAGAAAGAAGACAGAAAAAGATAGAAAAATACTGGAAAATCCTGCAATTGATTGTGGTATTAAACCAGTCGATTGTGGCACAGTTTCGTCAATTGTGGTAAAATACCAGCAACTGCAAAATAATACAAATGTCAAAGAAAAGTTAGATTTTTAAATTTACGACCGTACGGCCGTGGTTAATCAATCTATTTCTTTGTCAGCAAGAGATATTTGGGCTATTTGATCATGTCGGGTTCACCAAAATGTATGCCTCTCCTTCTTTTGATCTGTGGATTCCCAAGCTTTCCAAAGGTAAGGGTCGGTAGCAAAGGTTTCACAATTGATACAAATCAAATACACAATACTACTAAAATGAATAACGATGAAACATAATCAATAAAATGTACAAGCAAGAGAAAGAAAAACAAATAAATGCAAACCCCACGATGCTTGAAGCTTCTATTGTCTCTCTCTACCCCTTTTGAAACATTGTTCTTGATGCTCAGTATTGGCGAGGCAGCGTCTATGACTTGAGAAGTGTCGAGAAGTTGCTAATTGAAATGGGTGTGTGATCGCAAGATGGCTTGAATGCTAGAACCAAACTGATGGAGTAATGGCGCACGAGAGCTTGAAATCCTAGATCCTTCAAATGGTTATGAAGGTTTTATTATATAGGATTTGGTGATGATATGAATGGTTGAGATCAATCCCAGAGATAGGGAGATGAATGGTTGAGATTAAAAGGAACTGGAGAAGCCATCAATTAACTCCACCTCTTCATTTGGTAAAGAGGAGATAGAGTTTGGTTGACTGAAGAGCTAATTATGAGTTACCTTTTTGAACTGAAGAGGTGGGTGAAGTTACCCATATGGACTGGAGAGATGGGTGGAGT
>MU224334.1:5515011-5531474 GCA_018584345.1 Thuja plicata
TGAGTTTAATTAATTAATTAATGGTAATTAATCAATTAAAGCTAATTATTTAAATAAAATTAATTATTTAATTAATTTTGGGAATTTGATTAGATGATTTGGGGAATGAATTTAGAAGAAAATAGATAATTAATTTAATGATTAAAAACTCATTAATTAATAGATGAAAATTAGTGTTTTTAATGTAAAGTCACAAGACTATCCATTTTAGGGTGTCTACAATAACAAATGACAAGGGAACACGTTTCTTGATGGGCCCGTGTTTCACATTCCTCCAAGTCTCATAATCATAACAAAATATTCCATTTTGTTTTGCGGCTATGATATCTCCTTTGTCACTGGGTCTCCGAAAGGATGCAGATTTAATGAAAAGGTAAAGAGATGGCAAGACTGTGTTGTTGCCAAGTCTTCTGGTATAACTAAGGTTAAAGGGAATAGATTGGGAGACTTAGAGATAAGGACGGAAGGTGACCCAAGATTATAAAATGAAGCCCAAGTAAAGTAAGGTCATTTGTGGCTATGTTTCAAAGTAAAGATAGATTTTAATCTCAGTCATCGATGCAGGTATCCGCACCAGCTATGACCATTGTCATACATATATTTTAAAAAAAATTCAAATATCCTTGCAGATCAGATTTTAACAGTTATGGCGGAGCCGACTAGCAGAGGATTAGATGGATAAAGGGTGACCCTTCAAGAAGAGTAAGGGGTTGAGTCAGCTTTTCTGAAAGGGCAATCTAATTTCTGGCATTATTCTCTGCAAACATTATGATCGATTTGACCCAAGATTGGTTTCCTAATTGAGACCTCATTCCATGTATTTTCGACTGGTCTTCTTTCATATCTGATTCACTGACCTTTTCCAGAGATTTTTATTTATGGAAACCTACTTTTCAAAGATAGATCTGATCTTCAGTAGATGATTCCAAATTTCTTCTGATGGATTGGACAGTTAGGGTTTCTGGTATTAAAAAACATATTATAATGTAACCCTAATTTTTTTGGACTCCAAGCCTACGTGCTAGGGAGTATATATATTAGTTTTGAGAGATTTAGAGCTCAAAGAGTTTTTCAGACTTAGAAATTATCTGTGGCATTCTTTTTGCCCTTTGATTTCTGTAGTTTGTAATCTTTCATTGATGTTTAGATATTGCAGAGGCTTTTTGTGACATCTTTCTTGTCCCTGGGTTTCCTTGTCTAAATCTCTCTTACTAAATTAGAATATATTGAGTGATTTCAAGTGAAGCATTGAAATCTTTGAGCCCTCTTTCTTTTGCAATAGTGTGTACTACTGTAGATTATTTTATTTAGATGAATTTGTGGATATTATATAGTCCCCTGTCATTTTGTCTCATTCCTATGTCGAATTGCAAAATTGGTTGTTTTTTGCAGGTCATAGTCTGTGTCTACTTATAGTAAATATGCTATTGTTTGTGAAATTATTTCTTTCCCTGAATAGCCTCTGTTTGTCTCAGGCCTCTCTATGAAATACTTATGCAAACCTATCTAGGAAGTTGTCTTCTTTCAGTTCCAAGGTTTTCATGTTGAGATTAGTCAATGTGTTGTGATTTAGGTCACCTTCGGTGTATCACCTAGTAGGATAATTTGCTTTTAGTCATTTCCCATTCATGCATTCCTTCTATCCCTTTTCCTTCAAAGATTTACTTTCCTGTCGAGAAGCAAATTTGGGTGACATATCAAGAGGAACTGGCCTAGAATCTAGAGATCTCATCTCAGTTAGCAAAGGGTCCCACAACCTTGAGATTATTCTCATGTTACACTAGATTACCAATACTATGAGAGCTTGGGTGAAGGGTGCAAATTGAGGTGTCTAATAGTTCTGGCATGCCCGGTGGGACTCTATAAATAATTTTATCTTGCAAGTCATGTTATAAATGATATGCTAATGACATGATTCAAGCCTAGAAGAGGTTGTTTTGTTGCATATCTGGCGACTCCGTAGGTCTACTGGTTTCAAAGATCAAAGTGCTGGTATGTTCCTAATTTTTACACATTTTTTCAAAATTCCAGCTAACTATAAGTAGACATGTCAAGCTGCTATGAGCAGCTGGGTCACTCTCCTCCTTATTATAAGAGTAATATGTTATGGGCTAGTCATCAACCATACCAAAGCCCTCCAAGGCCTACTTTTACCCCAAGCTTCCATACTATGCAAGGCCACCAATATATCCAACATGCCCCAGATGATTATGCTCTTGTCAGAGATTATGAGCAAGCCCTCCAAAGAGAAAACCCATGGGCACTAAAGGCACAACAAGAGATGTTGATGCATAGGCAGCTAGCCCACCATGCTTACCTCCCCCCCCCCCTTTTTATCCCATTAGATAATAGCCTCATATCTCAGAGGTTATAAGAGAACAAGGAAAGATCAAGGCTAAAGTGCTTGACATGACCAAACAAATATCTGAGATAAAAAATTTGCAACAAGATATGGAAACTCAAGCATATGAGCAGAAAGATATGGAAACTCATGGCAGTTTCCAAGGTTTCAGCCCCTACCATGAAGCAAACACCTTGCAAACATGTATCCCTAGGATTGGGATGCTTCATAGACAGCAATTTGGAGACGAGCTCAGTTGCCAAGCTGAGGTTATTTCAGCAAAATCCAAGGCTCAAATTGTTGAAAGGGAAAACCTTAGGCCTGAGATTCCACATTAGGGGTATCATTTTCTCCCATAGCCTACACATGAGGAACCTACAAGGCATCCACTTCTGAGCTTCAAGGACCTCCTTGAAGCACAAAAGACAACAAAGCACTTGCAGTCGCGTCTGGAACATCAGCAGCCAAGAGAAGTGGTTGCAATAAGGCTGGAGTAGCACCAAAGTGGTGCAGGCTTTGACTTACCAAGAGTCAGAGAAAATATTCCTTCCATGTCTTCCCTTAAAACCCTCCAACTATGTATTCCAAGTTTTGAGGTGAAGACTCCTGCTCAGGTAACTATAGCAAAGGACCAGTCCACTAATCAATCAAGGTAGTTTTCCCAAGGAAATGATTCAGCCCAAGAGACCTCTATTGTCTCATAGGGTGATGAACCTCTATGGCAATGGCCATCTCTACCTACTGGTTGTCAAATGTCAAAACTTTGCAAGGATGCTAGTTCAGTATCAGGGCAAGAGATTGTAGATAATGAGCTCCTTTGAGATGATGCAAAAGAGTTGAGGTCAGAGACTTCAGAGCTCAGTAGGGACTGTGATCAGCTGGGACAGAAGGCTAAGGAGATGGGAATAGATATACAAGTTGATACCTTGGTGAACCTATTAGAGGGGCTGCCCATATTTGTTGATGAGGAGGATGTCACCTTGTTGGATGAGCTGCCTAATTTTATTGAGCAGGATGATGAAGTTATCTCCATGACTACACCTGCAACTTTACAGCAACAAGAGGAGAGTATCAGTGAAGGCTTGGAAGAGTGTGATTTTTTAGATATCATAGGGACCTTTTGTGAGGGGATAAATGATGAACCCTTACTCCCTACGGTAGAAGTTCATATTTGTGCATCTATTGCAAAAGATCCATTTCTAGATTACTCCCTTCCCAAGGATCAGTCACCTAAGCAAAATTTGGAGCTAATTTCAGATCCTCAGGATCTAGACAGCTTTGATTAGCTTTTGGCTAGTTTGAAGGAAGGAGATGACAACCTTCTGACCATAAAGGATGAGATGACATGGCTTTCCATAGTAAAAGAGGACAACCATGAAGAATGGGAGGATACCAGCAAGAGGGTTCCTACCTTCGGAATCTCAAGGGGCTGCCCTATCAGATACCTAGCCCAAATGAAGTTTGATAAGGTACCATCACATGATCAGATTGAGGTAAGTGAATCTGATCTCACTTTTGTAGAGGCAATTTGTTATTGTTTAAAAACTCTATACATGCCTCATACACTTGTAATTGTCCTTAAGCATATATTGCAAAAAAATTTATCCAGAAAAGGAAGCTACTTTAACAGCCTAGTAAATGGTTTTGTTTAACCATGTTTTTCCACTGGTTAGCCTAGGGTAGATTAGTTTTCCTACTTTCTTTCAAAGCTTTCTAGTCTAACTTCTCAGCTTTTCAAGAAGTGCCCATGCACATAAGTTTTGTTTCAGATTTATTTCTTTGTAAGAAGAAAGGTTCCACAGGAAATGACTCCATGCCCAATGGAATGTTTTAGAGGCTACTGGTTCTCAATGTCTAGTAGGCAGACATCCCGTAGAAATTTCCAAGAATGTTACCCAAATTTTCCTCATCTGGTGAAATTGGCTATAGGTGGAGTAAAATGAGACTCCCACAAGGGTTGAGCCCACCCTGAAAATGACTAGGTTTCTGGTTTTGGTCATGTCCTCTATGTATCTCTTTCAGTCCCCAGCTCGGCCATTTTTAACCCTATTTTCCCATTACCTTTTCAGGTCACTTAAAGTTCTTAAAAGTTCCATGTGCACTTTTAGCATTACCTTTTATCTCTAAGTCGCACAAGGAAGAAGACATATTCTCTTTTACCTGGTGACCCCAAGATTTCCCTTTAGTCGCATAGTCTCCCAATATAAACCAAGATTAATAGAAGTATCATGAGATACTGTGACTAAGTGCTTTCCCATGAATGTAACTGAGTTAAGCGGGATAAGGCTAAGTCCCCTTCCATCGGGAGGTCTTGTGATTAACTGCGGGGGTAGGAATCCCTTATGAGACTTCAAGATTATTCAGTTGTCAAGTCTCAAGTTCTCTATGGTTAGGAGAGGGTTGAGTTAAGGTCAAATGATGACATAGGGCGATAGTGGTGACAAAGAAATGATAACAAATGACAATGGTACACGTGTCTTGATGGGCCCGTATTTCACATTCCTCCAAGTCTCGTAATCATAATAGAATATTCCATTTTTTTTGCGACTATGATATCTCCTTTGTTGATGGGTCTCCGAAAGGATGTAGAGTTAATTAAAAGGTAAAGAGATGGCAAGACTGTGTTGTCATCGGGTCTCATGGTATAACTAAGGTTAAAGGGAATAGATTGGGAGACTTAGCAATAAGGAGGGAAGGTGACCCAAGATTATAAAATGAAGCTCAGGTAAAGTAAGGTCATCTATGGCTACGTTTCAAAGTAAAGATAGATTTTAATCTCAGCCATCGATGCAGGTATCCGCACTAGCTATGACCATTGTCATATAGATATTTTAAAAAAATTCAAATATCCTTGCAGATCAGATTTTAACAGTTATGGCAGAGTCGACTGGCAGAGGATTAGATGGATAAAGGGCGACCCTTCAGGAAGAGTAAGGGGTTGAGTCAACTTTCCGAAAAGGCCAATCTAATTTCTAGCGTTATTCTTTGCAAACATTATGATCGATTTGACCCAAGATCGGTTTCCTAATTGAGACCTCATTCCATGTATTTTCAACTAGTCTTCTTTCATATCTAATTCACCGACCTTTTCCAGATATTTTCATTTATGGCAAGCTACTTTTCAAAGATAGATCTGATCTTCAGTAGATGTTTCCAGATTTATTCTGACGGATTGAACAGTTAGGGTTTCTGGTATTAAAAAACATATTATAATGTAACCCTAATTTTTTTTGGACTCCAAGCCTATGTGCTAGGGAGTATATATTAGTTTTGAGAGCTTTATAGCTCAAAGAGTTTTCCGGACTTAGAAATTGTCCGTGGCATTCTTTTTGCCCTCTAATTTCTACCATTTGTAATCTTTCATTGATGTTTAGATATTGTAGAGGATTTTTGTGACATCTTTCCTAGCCCTGGGTTTCCTTGTCTAAATCTCTCTTACTAAATTAGAATATATTGAGTGATTTCGAGTGAAGCATTGAAATCTTTGAGCCATCTTTCTTTTGCAATAGTGTGTACTACTGTGGATGATTTGATTTAGATGAGTTTGTGGATATTCTATAGTCCCCTGTCATTTTGTCTCATTCCTGTGTTGAATTGCAAAATTAGATGTCTGTTTGCAGGTTATAGTCTGTCTACTTATAGTAAATACGCTATTGTTTGTGAAATTATTTCTTTCCTTGAATAGCCTATGTTTGTCTCAGGCCTCTCTATGAAATACTTATGCAAACCTATCTAGGAAGTTGTGTTATTTTGGTTCCAAGGTTTTCGTGCTAAGATTAGTCAATGTGTTGTGACTTGGGTCACCTTCGGTGTATCACCTAGTAGGATAATTTGCTTTTAGTCATTTCCCTTTCATGCACTCCTTCTATCCCTTTTCCTTCAAAGATTTACTTTCCTATCGAGAAGCAAAATTGGGTGACATATCAAGAGGAACCGAGGTCTCATCTCAGTTAGCAAACGGTCCCACAACATTGAGATGATTCCCATGTTACAATAGATTACCAAGACTATGAGAGCTTGGGTGAAGGGTGCAAATCTAGGTGTCTAACACTTACAATGGGTAAAGTGTTGTGGATTACGTGATTTGTTCTCAAAACCTGATGGCCAGAGTGATAGAGTTCAGTATCAAAGAAGATCCTATAGATATGAAGTCTGATCACATGCCTCTTTATATTAAGTTGGATGTGGTCCCAAGTAATCAACATAATAAACATGTCCTACACAGGGAGAGGGAAGCGGTTAACAATGGTAGAATTTTGTTAAATAAGGAAAATAGGGACATTCAACGCTGCTCTTAAACATCAATTTTTTGAGATAGAGAATAATAATAAGACTAATGATAGGGTCAATATGGATTCTGAGCATGTGCCCAATAGCTTGTTGGTCCCTATTATTCACAAGGCATTAAAGGCATGTAAAAGGTCTTGCATTAGAAAGAGGGTAGCTATTAATTTTTTGGCTAATCTGTGGTATGATGAAGAGTGCAAGGGTGCCAAGAGATCCATAAAAAGGAAAGACATGAGTATAAAAGCCAAGAAGAAATATGTAAAATTGATCCAAACTAAAAAAGAGGAATATGTAAATGTGAGATGGAGGGAGTTAATATCTTTGATCAAACACAATCCCAAAGACTTCTAGAAAGAATTGTAGCAGAGAAAAAAAAAACTAAAAATAATATCACGGATGCTCAATGGTTAGAATATTCAAAGTCACTCTATGAGAGAATTCATGAGAAGAACTCCCCTCCTATTGTGAACACTTTTTTGGAGCTCTTCATGGTAGACAATGTCAAACAAGGAATAAATAGGCTAGAAAATGGTAAGGCATGTGATATTAATGGGCTTCAAGCTGAATTTTTAAAGTGGGGAGTTGATCTCCTCGCCCCTCACATAAAACAGGTCTTTAACAGGTCCCTCGGGATGGTTTCCCGGTTGGCTAGACTACTAGTGTGGTTATCCCACTATTTAAGAGTGGGTACATTAATAATCCATCTAATTATCGTACAATCATGGTCAACCCTCTTTTCGCAAAAATTTATTTGGAGCATGATAGAACGTAGAATAAGTATTTGGGAAGAAGGAGCAAGAAAAAGAGAAAAAGGGTAAGCGGGTTTCAAAGCTAGACATTCTACTATTGATCATTGTGTCACTCTTAGGCATTTGATAGAGAAAATATGGGACAACCAGGGGGAGAACCTTATTGTTGTTTTGTAGACTTTAGGAAAGCCTTTGATATGGTACCTAAACACAAGCTTTGGAATAGAATGGAATATTTAGGCATCCCAGATGTGTATAGAGCCACACTGCATAGACTTTACGAGAGATTCAAAGCCAAAATCAGAACTAAAGATGGTATGTCTAAGTGATTTTGTAGTGAAATTGGGGTGAAGAAAGGGTTCTCATTATCCCCCACTTTATTTAGTTTATATATTGATAAGCTTGAAGCTTGGTTAGATAGAATTGGTGGTGAAGGGGTCCATTTGGCGGGGTATGTGGTGAAGCTTCTTTTATACGTCAAAAATCTTATCTTAATATCAAAAATAGCCCAGGGATTAAGAGAACACTTAGTGGCTCTGGAATAATTTTACCAAGAAGTGGGGATGCAAGTGAACATTACCAAGACTAAAATCATGATTTTTTTCATTGAAAAGAAAGAAGAAACATACTGAGTTTCTTTTCGAAGGCAAACCATTAGAGATTGTGAAAGAATACAAATATTTGGGGATTAACTTCCATTATAGGATTAGTTGCAAGACATGTATAGAAAAAAGGATACAAGGAGGTTGGAAAGAACTTTATCTACTTCAAAATAGATGTAGAAATGTCTAGCTTTGGGACTGGAAAACTAAGAAACCTCTTTTTGGTTTGTTGGTCATGTCGGTTGTTCTTTACGGCTGCGAGGTTTGGGAGGGTAGCATGAAAAAGTATGGGTGGAGACAGTTAGAGAGGATACAGAAACACTTAATCACTAGAAATATCAGGATCAAAGCCTCAGTACCTTATGAAATTATTTTAGTGGAAGTGGGCATTTTCCCTTTGGAGGCAGTAGCGATAACTCAGTTAATAAGTTATCTAAAGAAAATTGAAAACATGGATAACAAACGATGGCCCAAAATTGCAATGGAAGAATATTTGGCTCACAGGGAAAAAGACTTGGATGAAAAAAAACATAAAGTGGTTGAACAGGTGGAACATCATTCTAAAAGAGTGTCTCAATACCCATATGGAAATAAAGAAGTTTGTCATGGGTAAATTTCAAACTAACATGTGGTCTAATAACGTGGGTAGAAAAAAGGCACATTATATAGAAGTGTTCAACCCATGCTGCAAGCATGGGGATAAGGCTTATCTCAGGGCATGGATTAAGAGTAAGACTAGAGTTTTGGTGGATTAGCTGAGGGTGGGCTCACATCATCTCAGATGCGAGACTGCTAGGTGTAAAAGGCCCAAAGAGGAATGGGAGGAGAGGATCTACAGGTTCTATGAAAAAGGTGTGATTGAGACTGAACGTTACTTTCTCTTCAAGTGCATGGCATATGATGAAATTCGGGCTCAATACGGGGACATCCTGAGGGCAGAAACATGTGCAGTTTATTTGAGGAGGATAAAATCAATCAGACATCTAGTTTGATTGTCAAGATTCACAGTAGGAGATTGGATATAGAAAAGACTATGGTGTTAATTTAGGGCATTGTTTCATGGTCCCTTAGACTTTTGGTCTCGTGGAAATCATTAAAAATATTCATTCATTCATCATACAAGCTTTCTGAGGTTTTGAAAGTTGTCTTCCATTTTTCCCCCTCTCTAATCCTTATTTGATGGTAGCCACTTTTGATATCTATCTTTGAAAAATACTTTTCCCCTCCTAAGAAATAAATTAGATCTTCCATCCTAGGTATGGGGAATTTGTACCTTATTGTGATTTTTTTTATTTCCCTTTAGTCAATACATAACCTCCATGTGCCCCCTTTCTTTGGTGCCAACATTGTGGGGATAGCATAAGGGCTAATGCTCTTCCTTATTTGGCCAATGTAAAGCAACTGCTACACTTTCTTAGCAATCTCCACATTTTTTGTGGGGTAATTTTATATGCAGCCTTGTTTGGGAGAGAGGCTCCTTGTACTAGGTCTATTTTATGGCTCACACTTCTCTTGGGAGGCAAAGAACCAGGTGTTCCATCATTGATTATGTCACTGTACCTATCCGATAGCTCCTAAACTTGTACATGGATTTCTTGCTTCTCACTAATCTCCCCCTCTAACTTAGGTTTCAGTACCAAGAAAAAACCTACCCCCACTTCCTTCATGGTTTCTAGGAACTCTTTCTCCCCAACCATAAACACACTAGAACCTATTTATTGGTCTCTTTTTCATCCCCATCAAACTATATTTTATATGTCACCCCATCCTTCTGAAATGAGTATGAGTTCTTCTATCCATCATAGTGAGCCTTTCTATCAAACTACCATGGTCTACCTAAGAGAAGGTGACAGGAATCCATGGGGATAATATCACATAGGATCTTGACCTTCTACCCTCCTATATTGAACTCTACCTAAGAATGTTCATTAACCATAATATGTTGCCCCTTATTTAGCCAACTAATCTTGTAGGGACAGGAAAGGAGAATTCTTTGACATTTTTTCCCTATGGTGTATCTAACTCCTCGGAGACCCTTCTAATGACTAAATCAAGTTATTTTACATCCAATTGGGTCTATTATAGCCATTTCATCATAATTCAATCCTTTTAAATCAATATTACATATTTTAGCCCATTGGGCCCAAATGTCCTAAAGGTCATTTTGACCCAACAATTGATGCTCTATGTAGGATTATAATGTTTCCTTATTACATTCAAGACCCATAGGGTCAAACACTCTTCCTAAACCTCTAATAAAAAATAAAAACAATTATCCCTAAGGACTAAGCCTTGGTGCTCCTGCACTGGTAGCCAGTAAGAGTGTAAAAATTAGAGGATTTTGTTTTGATAGCCTTAGTGTAAACTTTATATGTTATGAACATCTAAATCAAAACATTTTGCTTCCCTTTAATCTCATTGATAATCTCATGTGGGTACTTTGTTAGTGGCCTTTCAAAATAGAATTATAAACCCTTAATAAACCTTTGCACAAAATAAATTGAACAAACAAGATACCTCTGCCATTACAAATGGGTTTAATGAAAACTTAAGAGCTCACTATACTCATCCCATGTTGTATATGCATGTTCTAAGATATAATTCAGTCTAGGTTACAAAAAAATACTATATTATCTATGTCATTTTTTTCACCTATGTCCCTCTAATCTCATTATACAATATATTTACTTTCTCTTTCCATTTGGAGTTCTAACCATTGGCCATTACTAGGTCATTCCTAAATCTGTTTTGAAACATGTCCATGAGGAGCTTGTAATTGATATGTACCCATAGAATTCAATCCTTCCTCTAATTTCTTATTCTCCTCTTTCAAAACTTTGTTCTCCTCTTCTACTTGTATTGAGACCTTTTGTACAAGCTTGGCAACATCTACTATCATACCAATGGCTTCAGTAGCAAAATTATATAAATCTCTCTTGAGAAATAGTTGACCAAAAATTTCATCTTAATGCTTGATCATGGATGGATTATGTTTGCTAGGGTATAAATACTAAATTGCAATATATCTAGTTTGAATGTAGAGATATACTATAAACTCTTGGCTTTCTCAAGACCCATACTTTTAAAATTTATATCTTATCTTTTACTCATGCTATCAAGTGAAATAGTTGATGAAAGGTTCCATCCTTCAAGGAGAAAGACACCACTTCTCTTCATAACCTACCTTCCTTCCTATGGAGTTATGGTTTCCAATTTCCTCTCTCCCTCTTCTAAAACTTCATATTTTAACTTCAACATCTCACTTTCTTCTAGGCCGCCAAATTCAATTTCCCTCTCCTTTAGAAACTCATTGTCCATATGTTTAATAAAAAATGCTTAAGCTCATTTTTGTATGAAGTTCTCATCATTCATTAACTCTTCACAAGATGCATGTTTCACATATTTTGTTTTCTCCTCCTAATCTAAAAGTAGCAAGGGTTCTTTCAGGAAGAGGCACCTCAATCTGTACTCTAATTTTGGTATCAAACCTGTGGGGTGGGAGAGGTTGTTCAACTTGGGTCTTGAATCCTTTCTATGATTCAAATGGGATTTCTCTTCTAGGTGTACGCAATGGGGATCGAATTCATGCAACACTCAACAAAGAGGGTTAGTAGAACTGATTTGCAATGGGGGAAATCGAATGGAAACAACTACTAAAAATGAAATTGTGAATCAATAAAATGTACAAGAAAATAAGAGAAAACAAATGATTGCAAACCCAATTTCTTGAAGCTTCTATTGTCTATGACTTGGGAGCATCGATAATTTGATAATTGAATGTGTGTGTGTGTGTGTGTGTGTGTGTGTGTGTGATCACAAGATGGCTTGAGTGCTAGAACCAATCTAATAGAGTAATGGCGCATGTGCGATTGAAATCCTGGATCCTTCAAATGGTTATGAAAGATTTGTTATATAGGAATTGAGAATGAGATGAATGGTTGAGATCAAAGGGAACTGGAGAAGCCATCAGTAAACTCCACCTCTTCAACTCGGAGAGAGGAGATAGAGTTTGGTTAACTGAAGAGCTGATTTTGAGTTACCTTTTAGAACTGAAGAGGTGGGTGGAGTTACCCATGTGAACAGGAGAGATGGGTGGACTAACCCATATGATTTGATTAAGGATTATCTCTTTGAAAATAAATGAATATTTAATTCATTTATGTAATTAAAGTTTTCAACATGTGAGATAATTGAATTCTTTTTTATTTAGAATTGCTTTATTGAATGAAATTAAATTAATTTAATTGGAAGAATTTAATTAGTAAGATTAAATATTTTAATTTAAACTTTAGGAAATTGAATTTAATTAATTAATTAATGGAAATTAATCAATAAAGGTTAATTAATTAAATAAAATTAATTATTTAATTAATTTTGGGAATTTGATTAGATGATTTGGGGAATGAATTTAGAAGAAAATAGATGATTAAATAACGATTAAAAACCATTAATTAATAGATGAAAATTAGTGTTTTTAATGTCAAGTCGCAAGTTTGTCCATTTAGGATGTCTATATTTGCCCCTCTTTGATGCAATGTGGCTTGTCGTAGTGTGTCAAAGATTCTCTATTTTGATCCTGCCCAGCTTGCCCCGGCGATAGCAAGTGTATTTATGCCCCCTCAACAAATTTGAGCGAAAAGTCATGGCATGAGCATTAATTTGTTGAAACTGTAAATGGATAATATGGGTATCTGACTGATCTTGAAAAACCTTCATTATGCCCCTGATATTGATGATGACATTAATTTTCCATTATTATGCAAACAACACTTTCGGTAAGCATACACCGAAAGACAAAACAAGAGAAAACCAAAAATTAGATATAAAGAGATCACCAAAATGACTAGGTACAAAGAGAATCGACGACACAACTTTGTGTGTACACCAAAATTGCAAAATAGAAAGAGGAACCTGACAGAGGAACCCGATGTGCAGGATAAAGTGAAAACTGAGAGACAGATCAAGTACAAACTGAAGAGTCAGTTAAAGAGCAACCAAAAGACAGTCAACTGAGTTCATAAGCATAACCGACCGTCAGGAACCAAGAATCAGTTGTAGCCCACAAAAAGTAGATCTGACTTCCACGTCAGATAAAATAGTTAGATTCTATTTATAGAATCTTGAATTTTTTTTAAATCTATTTATTTAGGGAAAAGGAACATGAATGTAAGTGCTTTATTTAGTCTAACTGATTTAAAACACATAGACTAGGAGATCAAGGTAAAAGTTGTAAGCCTGATCTTAGAGTTAACATTGTTTTTCGTGAATCTTGATGATGTCAATCCATCTTATAAATAGATGATGCAATCATTCATTATACAAGGATTTGAATATGGAAGAGAGGATTAATGAATCCTACAAGCACATCTATGGATCAAATTGAAATTTTCAAGAACCAGAACAGCAAAAGATGAAATTGGTTAGCAAGAACCAAGAATAGAGGCTACCGAGAATCAGAGGTATTACTTTATCACATAAGGTGATAATCTTATTCATGTAAACTTAATTGGATCTGTATCAGCAATAGGATATTGCATTTACCAGGTCAAGTTGTAATTTGAAATCATTCTAACAAGTGGAGCAAAGTGTAAAAATCCTTTCAAGGAAGCTGGATTTAACAGTTCAACTACAAATCTCTTAACCGAGTGCACACTCAACAGTGTTGCTAAAGTTCCTAACCGAGTAGACTTTAATAGGTCTCTAACGATACTCTTAATAGGGTAGATCATCAGAAGTGATCAAATTGTAAGCCTTAACCGACCCCTTCTAATCTGCAGATAGTGAAGATTTTGTGGGTGCCATCCCCACCGCAGTTTTTACTTCCTCACAGAATTTTTATGTGATATCATATCTTGTGTTATGTGTCAATTATTTTCATGAATGTTCACATGTATGTTAATGTTATGAATTGATATAACTCACATCAAGATAGTATATATTAGATTGAATGGATATAAAAATGATTACATAAAGGTTAATTGATTAAAGGATACAAAAGTTTTAGAGGTACTGATTCACCCCTCCCCTCTCAGTACACACTTCCCGTTAATTCCAACAATTGAGTGTTGAAGTTTCCAAGGTCCGGGAAGATAAATTTGAGTTCCTAGAGAAATTAGGGTTTTTTTGAAACCTTTATAAATAGCTAGCTGGGCCATTCATTTGTCACTTTGCACTCTTCAAGCTCTAGACCTTTGGTGAGTTTGTCTCCTATTTTCTCTACTTTTTTCTGAGTTCTTTGAGCTATGGCGGGCGTTCCTAGGGTCGTGCATGTGTCAGATTGAGTCTGCACTTTTCATCATCTAGCTAGCTCAGGGCGTCCGATGAGTGACCCTATCCTCCTTGTCATTAATGCTCATTAATTATGTTTTGAAAACAATTAATTTTTTAAGTTTCTACATATACTGCTACAATAGGATGCAATTTTTCTGCAATTGTCAGATGGGTATCGCATACTATAAGTGTGTTGCATTCATCTTCTTTAATACCGTAATTGTAGGATGATTGTTACATTTGTTTTGTAAGTGTTGCAAAGTGCATAAGAGTACCACATTTGTTGTTTTACTGCCGCAATTGACTGTCCTTGCATATTTTGAGCTAGCATGATGACTTGTCTGATGTTTTTCTCCAACCTGATACTGATGAAATGCTTTATGTTGTTTTTTAGTTTTCTAGGACCATCCTGCATTGCTGGGAGTCAAGACCTTCAGGTTTGATTTTGCGCTTTCATCTTATTGAGGCAGAGAGAGAGAGAGAGAGATTTTGAAGCAGTTAGGCCTTTACTGGGTGTGTTATATGCCCGAGATCATGACCAATAGGGGTCTGATATCTACCTTGTTAGAGATATGGCACTTTGAGACATGTACTTTTAGTTTACCATCTGGCAAGTGCACAGTCACTCTGGAGGATGTTTATCACATCATGCAGATTCCTATCCAGGGTTCCCTTGTTGAGTACAACCAGGACTCTGGTGTTATTGCCCTGTCTGGGTTTTTTGGTCTGCCCCTTGATCAGCTTGGGATGTCTGATCCCTATGATATCCCATGGTCTAGTTTTGGGATGGGTTTGGATAGGCTCACCACTTTGTTAGGCAATTTGATTTGTGGGATCTTGTGTCCCGATCGTCGCCAGCATGGATTCTCTGTCAGGTTCGGTGCTTATCTCTGGGGTATGGTTCAAAATCATACCTTATATGCCTAGGGTCCTTGCATGTTGGCCCACATGTACTTCCATATAGTCTATGATGCTTACCTTGGAGGTAAGTCTCTAGGTTGTGGTGCCACTTTGCTTCAGATATGGGCTTGGGACCATATCGTAGTGTGCAGGCCTATAGGTGCTCAGGATCTTCCTACAGGGAGACCTTATGTATTTATGTATGACAGTGTCATCATTCAATCTCTTATGGGAAACTTGATGTTTTGGCGGCAGCATCTTGATATGATGTCATACTTTATCTGGAGGCCTTACACGGATTATCTTGTTTGGGATGGAGAGGATGCGCATTTACCTTTTTGTTGACAGTGGAGGTTCTTGATCAGCCGTGAGAGTAGCCATGTGCATATGATAGACTTCCACAGCATCGATAGGGTGTTGCAGCAGTTTTGGGAGAGGTAGGATGTCACTGATTTGTATGCCTACTTTTCTCGTAGGTCGAGAGATGCTACTTTTGGGGGTGTAGTCATGCCTCTTGATGTAGTTGTTACTGAGTTCCAGGTTATCATGCCTCTTGCATGGACTTGGCAATCAGCCATTCTTGATGTCGGTATGTGTTCAATTTTTCCCCTGCCTGATGTACTTCTATTTTCTTATTTGTCTTAGTGTAGTTATCTTTTCTGCTTTGTTAGATGTAGATTCTTTGATTAGTCTCTTATGCTTATTATCTATATGTTACTGATGGCTAAAACTTGGTTTATTTTTAGGTACTACCCCATAGTATGATACATGCTGGCAGGCATCTCATCTAGAGCCACTGACTGATGTGTCACACCCTATTGTTGGTAGACTATTAAGGAGGCCACATCAGAGGTGGGGTCGAGGGAGGGATGGAGGGAGGGATGGTGGTTGTAGGGATGGAGGCTATGATGGTGACCGAGATGGAGGACAGGGGAGAGATGGGGGTTGGGATGGTGGTGGTAGGGATGGAGATGATCCTGGTCCTGGGGGTTCTAGTAGTGGGGTGCAGATGAGGGGAGGAGGTAGTAGGTAGGTTGGACTAAGTGTCATCCTTGAGGAGGAGGCTATGGAAGAGGAGGAACCATAGTTTCTTCGTAGAGTGCATCCTCGCACTGCTACTATGTTGGATCCAAGAGAAGAGGATCAGATAGTTGGAGTTGATGTTGATATATGGTATGTGGAGATCAAGGAGGTGGATATCGAGGGTTCTGTCTCAAGTGCCTCGACTGGTAGCAGCAGTACTGAGAAGAGTGAGAGTAGTGACTCATTGATTGTGAGGGGGAGGGGAGATGAGGGATTAGGGGATAGGGCAAA